>ML777189.1:945093-961239 GCA_009831015.1 Picea engelmannii
TGTTTTTGGCCCGCCTGCTCGTTCCAATCCTCGCCCCCAGGTAGTATTCTGATTTAAAGCAATTATGAGAATGTTGAACTCTGTACCTCACCTAGTTATTATATGGGTTTTTGGAGGACTGAGGTCTTCTACGTAGAATAGGTGAATAATGGCTTTACCAATATTCTTCCGACTTTCTGCTGTGCGATGAGATGCTCCATGGAAAATGTATAGTTTCTTTTCTAAGCGTTATTTTTTTCAGCTTGGCTTTTTAAATAATTTTATTTAATTAATGTTATATTTAATAATACTATGCTTAAACTTGTAAGTATTTTTATTGATTAATTTTCCTAGTTTTACCAGTTTTGGGTTTAGTCCAGATATTATTGATATGTTATATACTAGCACAGCCCCTAACTCGCGGCTGAGAACGCCGAAAGGTAGCCACTGAAAACGCGTGCATATACTGTTGGGGCATAACTTGAATTCTGGTCGATTTCTGTGGTGAGAGACTTGACTAAATGGAACAAGAGCATGTATGGCATTAGGGCACGCATTCCAACCAACCTTATGACTAACAGCTGCAGTTTGCTCTTTTGCAAATTGCAATGATTAAAATGACAATAAACTAAAAATTTATTAAGAATTTTAATTTTAATTTTTTTTATTAAACCATATTTTATTATTGGAATAAATGTATTAATTATATTACAAATAATAATATATAATATTTTAATTTAAAATTATAGTTTATTAAAATGTTAAATTAGTATTTGTGTGATAAAAGAGAATTATGTTAATAATTTATTTGCTTAATTTAAATTAAGTATATATATTCTAAATATTTTTAAAAAACAATTATATAAAAAAAAAATATATGAAATTAATATTTATTTAGTTTATTGTAAATATAGAAGAAGAGGTCAAATAAAAATATTTACGCTAAAATGCGTATACCTATTAACAATGAGCACAATTAATCATCTTTTAATTTAAAATTCTAATCTGATGGCTAACAATTGAAGATGCTGGGCCCTCCCAAATCACTGAATGTGATTTCCTCTTCATAACTTCCTTGTATTTTTGAATGCATCCGTTAACCTGTTTACCTTTTAACATTTACTTAACCATATTAAGAAATTACTGTAGCACTATATGATTGCCATGTTTAAATGATTAAACTTTGGATTTAGTACGATGGATGTGCTGGCTGTAAATGCTAATTTTCTGATTGTGCATTTCATTTTCTGACTATGTGTTTCATTTTCTAGATGTGCGTTTCATTTTCTGATTGTACAAACCACTTTTAAATAATTAACTTGCACTATAGATTTTAGTGGACTCTTACTGCCTCTCCATGGATTTTCGTAGGCATGGAATTTGTACTAATTAGAGTTTTTTTTAACTAAACCGATGTTTTATCAGCTTTAAATCTTTTCGACGTTTATCAATAGCGAGGTAGCAGTTGTGCTAGTTTAGAGATCTAATACATTATAATTTATTTTCATAATTTTATATATATTTCTTTTGTTATTGTATGAGTATTTATTAATTAATAAAATTGTTGTTTATTGTGTATTTATAGCAATTTGAAGAAGAAGACGAAGGAAAAAAAAAAAACCATTCATGTGATAAGGAGGACGAGGAGGACACCTACTATATAGGAGGTTTTGATCTTTTAAGACGAGACACCTTGTCTCAACGTAAAGCATTTGGAAGAATGGCAACCTCAACCCAAGCTGAGCTAAGGCGTGATGAGAAGGATTCATGTGATAAGAAGGACGAGGAGGACACCTACTATATAGGAGGTTTTGATCTTGTAAGACGAGACACCTTGTCTCAACGTAAAGCATTTGGAAGAATGGCAACCTCAACCCAAGCTAAGCTAAGGCGTGATGAGAAGGATTCATGTGATAAGAAGGACGAGGAGGACACCTACTATATAGGAGGTTTTGATCTTGTAAGACGATCATGATAACCATAACTAGATTTTATCTAAAAGATAACATTGACATTGTTATGAGTAAGAGTATACCACTTACTATAAGGATAATATTTTTAATATATATGAATTTGAATTAAAATTTCATTAGAAAACTATGTATACATGACATTTTGTCCATTTTATGATCTAGTTAATTAATATTTGGTGTAATATATTTATATAAGGATAATATTTTTAATATATATGAATTTGAATTAAAATTTCATTAGAAAACTATGTATACATGACATTTTGTCCATTTTATGATCTAGTTAATTAATATTTGGTGTAATATATTTATATTGATTCAATATTGTTGTTCAGAATAAATTAAAAATAAAAATAAAAAATTGTTTAATATAAAATGAAAATAAAAATATTATTGTGAATTTAAAATAAAAATAAAATTTGGCTGAATCATAATTAAATTAAAATAACAAAGAAACCAAAACTATGCAAAGTAGAGGTGTAAGTAAGGTGCAACATAAAAGGGACACCAAGAATAACATAAAGAAATCTGATAAAATGTCACCGATGACTCACATTGACATCTATAACATGCTCGGAACAACTCATTTAGATTCAAAATAGATACACTAAAATGTACAAAAATATTCATAAAAAAAATTCATAAAGATACACTAAAATAAGATTTTAGAAAAAATCATTTTTAAAAAATAAAATATAATTGGATGCACTAAAAAAATGTTAATAGGTTATACCTTGAAAATGCATTTGGATACACTAAGATAAGATTTTAGAAATATTCATTTAAAAAAATAAAATAAAATTGAATGTGCTAAAAAAAAATGTTAATAGGATGCATCTTGAAAGAAAACTAGATGCATTTGGATACACTAAGATAAGATTTAAGAAACATTCATTTAAAAAAAAAATAAAATATAATTGGATGCACTAAAAACTGTTGATAGGATGCATCCTGAAAGAAAACGAGATGCCAAAATGGATATAAAAAATCCAAAAAATGAAATGCAAATATGACTTATTAAAAAAAGCAAAGCAAAATAAAATGATATAAAAAGGCATCCTTTCACATATAAAAAATACTTATAAATAATAAACAATTCTAAAATATGCAATAATAGTAAAAAAATACTTACAAATAATAAACAATTTTAAAATATGTAATAATAGTCACATATAAAAAAATACTTATAAATAATAAACAATTCTAAAATATGCAATAATAGTAAAAAAATACTTACAAATAATAAACAATTTTAAAATATGTAATAATAGTAAGGTAGTGAAGAATGCTCTAATGTAGTAATTGATGTGTATGTTTATATTAAAAAAATAACTAAAATATGTAATAATAATAAGATAGTAAAGCAATGAAGAATGCTCAAGTGTACTAATGTAATATTATAGTAATTGATATGTACATGTTCACATTGAAAAAAAGATTAAGCTAAAACTTTGAGTATGGAAATAAAATATGTAATAATAGTAAAAAAATACTTACAAATAATAAACAATTCTAAAATATGTAATAATAGTAAGGTAGTGAAGCAATGAAAAATGCTATAATGTAGTAATTGATGTGTANATTAAGCTAAAACTTTGAGTATGGAAATAAAATATGTAATAATAGTAAAAAAATACTTACAAATAATAAACAATTCTAAAATATGTAATAATAGTAAGGTAGTGAAGCAATGAAAAATGCTATAATGTAGTAATTGATGTGTATGTTTATATTGAAAAAATGACTAAAATATGTAATAATAGTAAGGTAGTGAAGCAATAAATAATGCTCAAATGTAATATTATAGTAATTGATGTGTACATGTTCATATTATGTTCATATTGAAAAAAGGACTAAGCTAAAACTTTGAGTATGGAAATATTTTTTTGTTGGTTGTAGCAAAAAATCAAATATCTTTAATAAATATAATGAAAAAAAGACTAAGTTAAAACTTTGAGTATGGAAGAATTTTTTGTTGGTTGTAGAAAGAATCAAATATTTTTAATAAATATATATGTTATATGAGAGAAATATTTTTTTAAGTTGGAATGTGTGTTTAATGAAGAGAGATGGTTTTATAGTGGATATAAGACTTTATTTTTATGTGATTTTAATGATGGGTAGAGTGTCTACTCCAAACTTTGAATACATAATTTATTTTGAAAAAACTCAATCAACTCTTAAAAATGTGCTAACTAATTTCCCATTATGACCAGTTCATATAACTATGTGATAGATGCTATATATACGAGCATACCCATAGAAGTGAAGTGAGCAATGAACACTGTAGTGTAGCATAGTGTGTGGGAAGAGAGGAGAGGATGGTTCTATACATGTGATTGGCTATTGTAATTCTCCCTTGAATGATAAAAATATTGATTATAATTTCCCTGTGGTTTTTTCCCCTATTGGGTTTCCACTTAAATCACTATGTCAATTGTGTGATTGTTGATTTGTTTGGTTTGTTCTTGGTTCTATTTTATTTTCCATTAAAATCTTGTTAAGTTTATGCTTTTGTTGCCTAACAAGTGGTATTTTGTTTGGTATCTGGGCTGTGCATTAACAACACAAAAAAAATTGTCCACTACTGGTGTTTAGAGGAGGCAGAGCTCATTCCTTTCAAAGTTGCTACCCCCTTCTCCTTTGTCGAACTAAATTTGGGTTTCAAGTATCTCAGATACTACATAAAGCCAGGTGCCTCAAAAAATATCGATTGGTATTGGCTGGTGGAAAAAATGGAAAAGCAAATTGGGCTATAGTGTAACAATTGACTATCACTGGGAGGTCGATTTATATTGGTCAAAGCTGTGCTGGAGAGCCAATCGGTCTTTTGGATGTCCATGGAGCTTATCCCGCGCCAAATTCTACGTAGAATCCGTAAATTGATGTTTGATTTTTTGTTGAATGGAAACAACGATAAGAACCAGTTCCATCTTTGTAGATGGGACCTTTTGTCAAAACCAAGGAATCGGGGAGGTTGGGGGCTACAAAATATTCCATTATTCAACTCGGAACTACTTGCTAATACACTCTGGCAATCTTTAACTCATGAAGGCTTATGGCATAACATTCTTCTGGACAAATATTTAAGCAACTCCATGATGGTCGACTGGTTACAAAAATCATCCCACAAGCAGCGTGCGGCTTCTAGTTTTTGGACTGGTCTCACTAGCAATCTACACGTCATTCTTCACTGGCTGAGATGGTGTTTGGGCTCGGGCCAACAGATTTCTATAGGCAGAGATAAAATTATCGGTTTGGAGGACCGTTCCCTCCTCTCACCCCCCCTGATATCGCACCTGAGATTTAAACATTACACAATGCTATCACATCTAAGCGACCCCTCCAGCGTGACTACCTTTCCCGAACAATGGTTAAGCAGTGTTGTGCTTGGCCTCACGAGTGATTTAGCAGCAAAGTGGAATTTTTTTTGCACGATGTTAAGAGGAGAAGGCATATTACTAAGGAATACATTGGACTCCCTGGTGTGGACTGGGGGCGATTCCTCGGGCATCATTTCTATCAAGAACATCTACAAAGCCCTCATAATTTCTCTAGACTTACCAGTTGTCAGTGGATGGTTACAAAATCTCTGGAAATGGAAGATTCAACTAAAAATCAAGCATTTCCTGTGGTTGGTTGCAAATCACAAAGTGCTCACTTGGGACTCACTACAGAAAAAAGGTTGGGAGGGCCTGGGGATTTGCCAACTTTGTAACTATAATTCTGAGGACATTTACCATATTCTCATCCATTGCTCTTTCTCAAAGAAGGTATGGAACCACGTATACAATATCTATTAGTTGAAATTAAAGTGGAATGGTATCGATATCATGGAATGTTTTAATAGTTGGTCAAGAGATATTTCAACACCTCTCATCTTGGCAGCGATGGCGTGTTGGCACATTTGGCTAGAGAGGAACCAAACCATTTTTTAGGAGCGATCTCCCTCTCTTATTGTAGTGTTGCACATGATCTCTCATTCTTACTCCTGGTAGCCTTCATCACAAAAATTTAAACAAATAAGAGCTTGTAACATTTTGCAGTATGAGGGGTTCACTCTGGCTTGCTTTGATGGTGCAACCCTTTCAAATGGTGAGTGATGCGATGCGAGAGGCATCATAAAGTTTCAGTCATCAAAGTTAATTAAATGGTTCATAAATTGCGGAGCCAGTACTAATACAAAGGTAGAGCTAATGGGATTGTGGGCAACACTCACTTTGGCTATCCATTGGTCAATTGAAAAACATCAAGTCTTAGGCGACTCAAAGGTAATAATCGATTGGATAAATCAAAAGGGTCGGCTTCATGAGGTAAACATTGAAGGTTGGAAACTGAAAACAAAAGAATTGGCTACTTCCTTTCAAGACATAAGTTTTCATCACATCTACAGGGAACACAACAAAGAGGCTGATATACTTTCAAAGAGGGCACTCACGAAACCTGAAGGCAAATTGTCTTTTTTTATTTGGGAAAATGGGACCGAAAGTCATCACTCTAACCTTAACATTTTCGAACCATAAGAGGACTATGGGGCTGAGATTTATTGCGAAGCATCTGATTGAATTTAGTACTGCTGAAATCTCTTTTCTTTGTTTTCGTTTGTATCTTTTGGAATAGGTTCGACTGTTTTTTGTGATAATGAACGGGTATCAGATTGTAGAATCAAGGATGGCCTATATAGCTTGCCTAGAATCGATTTATTTTGTAAATGAAATTATACTTTAATATAATTTTGAGATAATTTTCTGTTTGAAAAAAAAAGTGGTATCATAACGCAAAGTTGAGGAATCTGAGAGTGAAGGAGGAAGAGAATTCAGTCATCGTTGAATATCAGAGTAGGTTATCCAAGAAAAAATTTGACGGATATGAGAGAGAAAAAGAAAAAGTACCATCATTCACTGTATCAAAGTTGGGTAGACCGCAACGAAGAGGCGAGTGCAATGACCATGGTATAAGAATCGCCTTAGTAAATAGTTTGAAGAGGCGGACGTTTCCTTTTATGGAATAAAAGGTTTAAAGGGGGTGGATGTGCCCTATTAAATAAAAGGTGAGGTGAATTGAGGTATGAAAGTACATCTTTTTATTTAAAGTAAGTGGAGGATGTATTAAATAAAAGGGTTAGGTGGATATATATATTTTATAAAGGATCTCTTGTATAAATGTATTCATGTAGACTCTTTGTTTTATGAGGTTTAACCTTGAATATAATATTATTCCTCTATTTTTAAAGGGTGGAGGGTGGGTTAAGTCTAGAATAAGCTATGGTTTGGGTGGTTTTCTGTGTTAATGGTGAAAGTGTTAAGTTTTAAGTTTGAGGTAGAAAAATTCAGTGGTAAGAATAAATTTAATCTATGGAAGATCAAGATGTGGGATCTGCTTGCATAATAAGGATTGCAAAAGGCGTTGGTTGGCAAGATAAAAAACCAACAACCGTGATAGACACGGACTGGGAAGATCTAGATGCAAGAGCCCTCGGTACTATTCATTTGTGTTTGATAGATGAAGTTTTTTTTTAACATCGTTGGAGAGGAGACAAAAGTAGGATTGTGGAACAAACTGGAAAGTCTCTACATGACAAATTTCTTGATGAATAGAATCTTCTTGAAGAGGCAGCTGTATAGCTTACGGATGAAAAAAGGTACAAAAATTGTTGATCACTTAAAAGTTTTCAATACTCTAATTTGTAAATTATCTAGTATGGAAGTAAAATATGAAGATGAGGACAAGGAAATTACGCTACTGTCTTTGTTATCTAAGTCTTGGGATCATCTGGTTACATCTATGTGGTTTAGTGCAACATATACCATTGATTATGGTACTATTGTGGGAACTTTGTTATTTGAGGAGATGAGGAGAAGGTCCAGCAAGGAAACCTCAACAACAAAAGCAATGGTGGTCAAAGGTTGATCTACAGAAAGAGGGAAATATAAAAAAGGTACATTCTGGTCTAAGTCAAAAGACAATAAGGGTAAGAGAAAATGTTGGTTCTGTGGAAAATCTGGGCATTTGAAGAAGGATTGTTGGAAAAGACAACAAGCATCCAAAGAGGACTTCACAAAGGAAGAAAATCCAGCTGCAACAAGTTCAGGTTTTGGTATGGTTGGTGAAGTTTTATATGTCTGTTGTGTCTCACCATCTGTGTTCACATAGAAATTGCAGGGTGGTGATGGTTGAGTCACCATGAAATTAAAAAAAAAAATGCATTTACCTTGGAGTTGTAAAATTTATTGATTGCATGTAAATGGACATACGTTAGACTTGGATAGACATGTGTACCCTTGGCTTATTAGGTCACATGTTATAAGTCTATACATATATTTAGGTATATTGAATATGTGGGGCGACTTGTGTGTTGGGTTAACCTTGAATAGGTGAAATATTTAATGAGTTAAATCTATTTTTAAGGTCAAAGCACATGGTTTTTCTAGTCCATTTCTTTTGCGTAGCCCATGGTATTGTTTCCATGGATTGCATATAATGAAGGCTATAAAAGGCTTGGCGATCTCCATTGTAAATGGGCCTGGAGGTCAGCGGTGAATGCTTACTTGGATGACTTGACTGGATTGTGTCAAGGGAATGTTCATGTTAAGGTGGAGCACTGAGACTCCAATGTAAAGTCCCTAGAGGTGAGCAGCAAAAGTTCACTTGGGTTGGCTTGGCCATATTTGGTCAAAGTTTTTCGAATGCAAAGTTCGAGGTGGAGCAATGTGTCTAGGTTAGAAAGGTGGGTTTGTGGAAATGATGATATGTTTAGAGATTTGTAGTGAAATGAACATTGGTAGGTCAATCAAGTGTTTGAGAATATATTATGAAGGTAGGTTTAGATCAATGGAGGTTGGAAATTATTGCAAGGAAGATGGGATCGAAAGGGCATGCACATTAATGCCAAGTTGCAACAATAGTTGTGGGAAGAAGTAGTTGTGCTATCTGGTAATTCGGTCACCATCGGTTGCAAAAGAATGGAAGATTCTGGAAGAGGTATGAACAGGTCATCTGGTGATCACTGAAATGTGAAATGATTTGGTTTTGATGCTTATGTTTTTATCAGCATTCTAAGTAAGACCCGGATCAAATAGGTAGATCATTGATATGGTGATGATGTTAAGGGGTGAAAAATGTGGGATCCTACTACCCACAGAATCATTATGGACATGGATGCAGTGTTTGTTGAATCTTGTTTTATAAAATCAAACACAGTAAAAATATGAAAGGTTCAAATCATGACTGGTAACAGAAGGGTATTTGGAAGGTATTGATTTCTATGAAAGTTTCTCACCAGTTGTTAAAAGCTTGTTTCTATTTATGTTGTCTTAGCATTAGTTGTGTTATTTGATATTGAGTTAGTACAACCAGATGTTAAAATTGTTTTACATGGAGTCTTTTGGAAAAGGGGATGTATATGGAACAACTAGAACGGTTAGTTCAGGATCGCAACAGAAGTTTTGTTTGCAAACTCAGGAATCATTGTATGGCCTGAAGCAAGGTAGGAAATGGTACAAGATGTTTGATTCCTTCATGGTGAACCAAATTTTACAAGGAGTGAGTATAACCATTTTGTTTATGCTATATTTATTATCTTTGCGTTAAAGGTTATGCTTGTTGCAAGCACAAGAATGTATGAAATCAAGAGGTTGGAACAATTGGTTAGGACGTTTGATATGAATGATTTGGGACAAACAAAACAAATCTTGTGCATGGAAATACATAGAGATAGGAGATATGGTAAGCTTGGTTATCACAATAGAAGTATGTGGTGAAGATAATTAGGAAATCTGGTATGAATTATGTGAAACTGGTAAAATCCCTTTAGCTTTCCATTCTAAGTTTCCTCCGGGTTTATTTCCTAACTAATGAAGAAGAAAAGGGTTATATGTATCGAGTATCGTATGTCAGTAGGAATTTTGATGATTGCAATGGAAATGGTCAGTATTCCACATGTAGTTGGTATTGTCAGTAGACACATGGAAAAACCAGGTGAAGAGCATGGAAATGGGTTCTTCAATATCTTAGAAGCACAAAGGTGCAAGTATCACCTATAGTGGTTGCAGTGATTTAGTCTGTGGTTATGATTCGGGAGATTTGGACAAGAGAAGATCTACCTTAAGTTATGTCTTGAAATAATGCAAGGATCTATTGGGTAAGTTTGGACAAGTACATGATGAGGTGTTCTGTGGTGGTCAAAGTGTTATGCATTTGACTAACAGTCCAATGTATCAAAATGAGACAATGCATCATTTTATAAGATAGGTTACTGATGGAGGTAGAATGATCCATACTAGATGGATCCTGCAGATATGTTTATGTAACAATACTGTTAGAGAAGTGGTGGAGTTGTGATTGTGTTTGGCTTCTCTTGGCTTGTAGGAAAGGTGATGAATAAATTTGGGCATGATATATTAGTTAAATTGTTTTCAAGGTGGAGATTGTTGAAAACATGCCAACTAATTTCCTATGCTATTGCATGCAAATTAAATCAGCTAAAAATAGAATGTGCATGCATACATACTACAATGAACATGTTGTGTAACTATGCTATCAATTTATGATCAGTTTGTGTAACTGTGCTATATACACGAGCATACCCATAGAGGTGAAATGAACAATGAGCAACGTAGTTTTTCCTTGAATAATAAAAATACAAATTATCATTACCCCGTAGTAAATCATTAAGTTTCCACATAAATCATTATGTCAATTGTGTCAAGGTCCAACCCAAATAGCTGAGGATAAATGAACTTCTACAAAAGGACGAAAATTGTGTGGAAAAACGTTAAACATGTAAGCGGGTAAGTCGTCCTTCAAGAGAGGTTTATTTATGTTGTAATAATGAGATGATTTTATATAAGTATGTTATATTAATAAGTATAATTTTATAGTTAATATTTTTTAATAGTTATTGTATTATATATGTTTACCACATTATATTGTATATTATTTAAATTTAAATTATAAACAATTTAATATATTTATATTTATTCAATAATATTATATAAGTAAATGAATGAAAACATACTTAAATTATATATTTAATAGGAAATAATTTTATGTATGATTAAATAAAATATATTTATTAAAAAATAATGAAAAAATAAATAAATATTAAATTAAAATATTCTTTTAAGTATTGTTAATTCAATTAAATATATCACATTTTTAATATTAATAAATTAAATTGAAAAAAGTAAGGATTAATAAATATAGTCAATGGATATTAATCATCAAAATTTTTAATTTTAAAAAAAAATTATTTAAAGGAAAATATTTTGTAATTTAAATGAGGTCTTTTGATTAAGGTACACAATGGGTCTTTATGATTTTGATTTTATGGATAAGAAATGATGTAATGGGTCTTTATGATTTTGATTTTATGGATAAGAAATGATGTAAGGGGAAGTTTTAAAATATGAAAATCATACCTATATAATTACTAAAGAGAAATAAAAAAAATAGATATGAAAAAGTTTGAAGAAAAGTTTTAAAATAGAAAAATTAAAAAAGAAATTAAAAAAAAGATATGGAAGAGTTTGAAGGAAAAAGTCACGCAAATGTTATAATACAATAAGAATTATAATGAGGAATTAAATTTATCCAAGAATTTTTAGAAATAAATTATGTAAATGTTTAGAATTATAATGAGGAATTAAATTTATCCAAGAATTTTTAGAAATAAATTATGTAAATGTTTTTGGAACATTCATTTTAAAAACATTTACAATTTTTTTTAACCATTAATGTTAATATTGAGCTTTTTATTTAACAAAAAAAAAAACTTATTTATAAAACTAATCATGTTAATATTGATCTTTTTATTTAAAAAAAATATAAATTTATTTATAAAACTAATGTAGATTTATATTAATTTGGGATCTATTATGTTTTTTAAGGATCATTTTTTTTTAAAATGTAAATTTTTTTATCATTTAAAATGGATTTAAGTTGGTATATTGATTATGATCTTAAAACTTTTACAAATATAAATATTTAAAATAAAATTTTGATTATTGTTAAGTTATTTATATTGACATATATTCAATAAAATTGAAAACTTAAAACTTTTGCAAATGTAAATATTTAAAATATAATTTTAATTATTGTTAAAATATTTATATTTACATTGTAATTACTGTTTTTATGTAAATATCATATTTACAATTTCATATAAAAATGCTTATCTTATGTATATATATCAATTTTGTTTTCACATATATAAAGATTATATAAAGATATAGTTTTTTTTAGATATCTTTATTTTGTTACCATATTATTTTTATTATTTGTTATAAGTGTTATATTTATTTTTAAATAGATATATGATAAAAAAATTATATCAACATCCTTATTCCTTATTATATTGTATTGTAAATTTAGTTTTTTTTAAATAACAAAAAAATTCTAATTTAAAAAAGTGTAATAAAAAAATATAATAATAATATAATCTTATAGCAACAACTCTTACTCTTTAAAAAAACCTTTTAAAATTAAAAAATTATCATCTCAATAAAATAAAACATAATTCCAAATATAAAATAATTTATATATTAAATTAGTATTTACACAAACTTGTGAAATCATACACATCACTAATTAATGAATGAATGTCTTTCATTTTATTTAACAATTCTATATTACCGTATATTAACTATCGTATTTTACAGCGTGATGATAACATTTGCAATAGCAGCTTCTTTTGACTAAGTAATGCAGCACCAAGGTAATGTAATGAAAATTTAATGTATGGTAAAAAATCGTTGTTGATGATAACCAATTGTATTTACGGCTCGAGGATAACATGTTAAATTTACTAACATGTTAAAAACATTTGTTGGTATTATGCACAAGATAAAAATCAATGTTAACACTATTGCAATGACTTTTTCTTATGACGAAGCTAACAGAAAAAGCACATATATGACTAAGCTAATAGAAAAAGCACATAAAAAAAAATACATAGAGGAAAGAAATATTGATTATAATGAAAAATATTGATACATGTAAAGTAAAATATTTCTACTAATTTTTTTTCATACAAAGAATGTTATATATAGAAATAATTATTTTTATTTATTTTTTTATTTTTTCTTTTTCGATGAGTTTTATTATTGTTATGAGTTTTTTTTAAGATTTTTATTATTATACTAAGTTATTTTTTATTTTTTAATTATTATGAATAAATTTTTTTTTACAATTTAATTTATTAATATGTTTTTATATAAAATTGATGGATGTAAAAGTGAAAACACACTAGTGCACATATCATCTATTTATAGACAATTGGATGTATAGGTGGTTTATGTTTTTTTGACAAACTTCCATGATTAATAAGGAGGTGCCACTGTATTTTTTTAGAAAATTGTTTGTTGAATTTGTTTTAGGTCTATATGTCAACTACTTTGACATTGGTGAATTCTAAGGGGTATGTTACAGGTTTGTGAAATATTGACAAAATACCAAGTGTGACCCATTAAGAGGGCCACATCCTCCTAGGAATATTTCTAAACCCCCTACCCCATATCTTGGGATTTTAGAAAATATTCTTGACACCCAAACATCAATTGCCACTTTAAACCATTGTTGACTTCAACATAGAACATATGGGAAAATTTTAGGGGCTAAATTTCACCCATGGGAATCATAATTTTCCATGCTTTTCTCCAAAAAATGATTCTCCAATTTTCATTTTTCCTAAAATTGATTTGCCCAAATTATATAGAACAATATTATTTTTTTCTAAAAATTGCCAAAATTTTCTATAATATATATAAAATCCTTGGAAGGTTGAACATTTTTATAAAAGTATCACCTAACATGTTATAGTTGGAATTTCAGGAATTAGTAAGATTCACATAGGTTTTTACACTTTAACATAGGTATGAATCCTTTAAAACTTCTCTATAACACATTCATCACTTTATCCTACTTGGAAGGGTGTTCTAATAATGTGCAACTAAACAATGAAAAGCTAGGGGTTGGGCCGTTAGGCCACACAACCATGTATAGTAGGGTGATGTCATCTAAACATTTAAGAATTCTAATCATAGTTCATATGATTATCATCTATTCTCAATTTATTGGTATACTTTTTATAGGTCAATGGAGGCTAATGTACATGAGAGTTTCATAGATGAGATTTGTATGAAGTAATATTTATGAAATTTATTGATTATATATAATTACAAATGATAAGTATTCTATATTTTTTATTGTGAAATTTGTAATATTTAATTATTTGGCATGTGCATTTGCTATGATTTGATACTCTTGCATCACTTAGTAAGAATTAGTCACTTCCATCACTAATGTAATAGTTGTAGTGGCTTGTGATATGAAGACACCTCATACATGGGTATTGTAGAATTATATTTTTTTATGATATTTTAGTCCTTTTATCTCTTTTTTTTTCACTTTTTTAAGAGTATTAACTTTGATAACAATATTAAATTTTTCAATGGAATAGAGATTAATTTTGATGACTTTATACTTTTGGTCCTAAGAAAGTGTTGTTCCAATACTCTCACAATTGAACCACCTTTGACATTTATTAACAATAGTGTCGCTTCTAATAATCAAAATAATAGCATCTCTAATTTGGTTTCAAAGTGGTAACAATACCACCCTTTTTAAAGTTGAACATCGATATGTCTTGAGATTTATGATAATTTTTTGTCTTTATGTCATCATTAGAAACATGAAAATAAAAACATGAAAATATGTGATAAAGAAAAAGACAATCTTTAACTCTACATTACTAGTAACTAAACATGATTGTGTTTTGATGTCATCATTAGAAACATGAAAATATGTGATAAAAAAAAGAAAAAGACAATCTTTAATTCTACATTATTAATAACTAAACATGATTGTGTTTTAGTAGAAGATTTATAGTTGTTTGATTGTGTTTTGACTCTCAATATAGTAGTAGAAAATTTATAGTTGTTTTTTTAAAAGGTATTTCCAAAGAAATCCATCTTAAACTAATAAAAAATTGTTATTCTTTATTTGTGCAATTAACAAAGGAAATATTTTCTTATGGTAAAGGGTAGTACCTTTCACAAATATCAAAAGCTTAATTTAATTAACCTAAAAAGATAAAAGTTTGAATTATATGTTCTAAATGGATTAAAAAAGGTATCTTGAAACACACAGGTGGCATGAAAAAAGGATGAACAATATCATATTTAATGGTGATTTTGGACATATTTTGTTTTTATGATTATTATGAATATATGAACAAATTTGTAAGTAAATTGATAAACTCAAGGAATTTAGAGGAATTTTTTTTAAATTCCTAAAAAACATAGGAAACAAATAAAAAGGACATAACCAAATTTGTAAGTAAATTGATAAACTCAAGGAATTTATGGGATTTTTTTTAAGGAATTTATGGGATTTTTTTTTAAATTCCTAAAAAACATAAGAAACAAATAAAAAGGACATAACCATTGAGAAAAAATACATATTTTGCAAACAATTAATTTAAACAAAAAATTGATGTATTTTTTTTTTTTTAAATAATCTAAAGTTTTGTGGAATAAATACATGTAAAAAAGGTATTTTTGAAATTTTTAAAATTTTAAAACTTATAATAATATTGGAAAATTGATTAATTTAGATAATAAAGGGAGTAATATTTCAATTGATCACTTAAAATATATTAAAAATCTTGATATTCATGTTTCGGAAAATCTAAATAAGTTTTTTTGCTAATACTTGTATATTTGAGATAGTGTTTCTAGAAAATAGATTTGATAGCCTTCCAACTTCAATTTCCTTGCTATTTTGTTATGTGAATGTTTCTCCAATGATTTGAGTAGTTTTATCACAGGGTCTTCACTCTGTGAACTTGTGACATAGCTCGTGTGTTGGTGGGATATTAAAGAATACCCCTAATTTCACTAGATATTAATAAATACATTCTAAAATCATTTTGTTGACACCCTCTCTCAATACATTTTTCAATTAAAAAAAATACTTACTTTTACCATATATCCCCTATTTTTACTAAATATCTCTTTCTATACCCTACAATACCTATAAACCCTCCTCTTACCTCACAGCCCACTCCCCCATAATATCTACAATATATTGACTTTATTTTTCACAATTTAAAAAATGTCCTTATGAATTGATATGATAAGTTATTGTCCAACAAGGTGAATCCCCCATGAGTTTTATAAAGCCACTCATAAAAATG
>ML777189.1:965212-1005727 GCA_009831015.1 Picea engelmannii
AGATTAGTATATCATCAAAAAATACTAACACAAATTTTCGAAGGAAGGGCTTGAAAATGGAATTCATCAACCCTTGGAATGTGGAAGGTGCATTTGTATGTCCAAAAGGCATGACCAAAAATTCATAATGGCCTTCATGAGTTTGGAATGTTGTTTTTGGGATATTTTCTTCCTTCATTCTAATATGATGATACCATGAACGAAGATCCAATTTTGTGAAATAGATTGCTCCATGTAGTTCATCTAAAAATTCATCAATGACGGGAATGGGAAACTTATCTTTAATAGTGATCTTGTTGAGCTATCTATAATCTAGGCACATACGCCATGAGCTATCTTTCTTGAATACCATTACCACTGGTATAGAGTAAGAACTTTGTCTAGGTCTAATAATGCCAGCCTCTAACATTTATTCAACCATGCACTCAATTTCACTCTTCTGGGCATAAGGGTATCTGTATGGCTTGATGTTAGGAGGAACACTCCCAGGACTTAGGTGAATTTCATGATGATGATTTCGAGTGGGTGGAAGACCTTTGGGAATATATTCAAATACTTTGGAATGCTTATCAATGATCCCTTGGAGATCTTGAGGAATAGATGGCTTAGATGTTTGAAAATCTAGTGAGCATAGTTATGAAATAACACCTTAATGCCCCTTTTTCAATAATTTTGTCATGCCATTAGAGATTATCACCTTACCGGGTTTCTCTGTGATACCTCTTAACTCAATTTATTTTCCTTCTAATGAAAATTTCATGAAAAGTTATTGAAAATTAAAAGCCATTGTTTCTAATGATTGTAACCATTGGATTCCTAGTACAACATCAACACCACCCATGGGTATAGCAATCATTGGACTATTAATTACATATTCCCCCATAGTTTGATTGGTCTTATTGCATTTTCCTGAGTAATTGATAGTTCCTCCATCTGCAATCATTACTTGAAACTCTGGCATTGGATATACAAAGCAATTGAGAGCTTTGGCTAATTTATAGTGAATGAAATTATGAGTACTGCCAGAATCAATTAGGACTATTACCTTTTTTATTTTTGATATATCCTTCAATCTTGAGGGTTTGAGGAGTGCTAATTCCAGCCAATGCATTACACGATATCATGGGAGTCAACTCTTCAGATGAAATTGCTTCTACGTTTTCATCTTGAGATGGTTCTTGTTCTTGTTCTTCTTCCTCTTCACAATCTATGTAGAATAATTTATTCTCGCCACACTTATGTCCCTTACTGTACTCGATGTCACAATTAAAGAATAAACCTTTTGCTTTTCTTTCCTCCAATTGTTGAGGTTTCAACCTTGTAGGTTGAGGTGTTTTAGAAGAAGGAGTAGTATTCTCTCTATAGATGTTAGGATTGGTCCTTCTAGTATCCATAGCCATATTTTTACTTTCAACATTTCTTGCCACCTTAAATGCATTCTCCAATGATTTGGGTTCCCAAAGGAGAACCTCATGTTGAATGTTATCCTTTAAAGTTCCTATGAATACATCAATCAAGTGCTCATTTGGAATATCTGTTACCTTTGTATTCAATATTTGGAAGTTCTCAATGTGTTCGGTAACTGAACCCTTTTGCTTGAGATTTATCAATTGGCTAAAGAAGGTATTACTCCTTGTATCCTCATAGTGTGCTATCATTTCTTCCGTGAAAATTTTCCAAGTGACGAGTGATTTGTGAGAACAAACCCATTGATACCATAAAAATTGATTGGGTTCTAAATATAAAGAAGAAATCCGTACCTTTTGTGTATGTGGCACATTATGTAGATCAAATAATTGCTCCATCTGAAGTATCCATGTTATTGGGTACTTGCCATCAAACTTCCTCATATCGATCTTAGGAACGTGGTTGGTCTTCAACCCAAAGTTTGAGTTTCTCTATTATTGATTCACCTTCCTTGTGTCCTCATGATGCAGGAGCATCTCCAACCCATCAAGCGAGCCAGCGTGGAAGCGGAGGATAGCTGGATAAGCCAGCTCAAATTTTGAAATTGCCTTGAAGTTGTTGCGCAATATTAAATGAGCCATTAAGATAAGGAGCACTTGTGTATTGTAATCAGACCTTGATCCATTAATCTCTCGTCCTTAGTAGGTAGGAGGCATTTAAGATAGTTAATGCAGGTAGATAGAATTTAATTCTAGATTAGACAGTTTGAGAGTGCAAGAGGAAAACGGGATATAGACACCCTCATTGTGCATTGTAAAATAATTCAGAGGAAGGAAGAGCAAGAGAAGCAGAGAGTTGTGGAAGAACACCCATGTACTGATATTTGAATTAATATAAGAGTTTGATTCAAATTCATGGTGTGTGTTGTTCTCTGTGTATTGATGTTATGCTCATGAATGTTTGCTTCCTGTTATATATTTGCTTTATATGCTGTGTATGTGATTTCATGTTTAGAGTTTGAAGTCAGAGAGGAAGAAGGAATAAGTTTCAATTGTTTCTCTATTTGAGCTAGAGAATTCCTGCAAGGAGTGCAGTTGAAGTGTCCGCAAGGAGTGCGTTGACAGAAGGGTTTAAATAGAGATAGCTTTTGCTCTCACTTCCGCATAAGTGAATACAGGCATAGGAGTCGTGCAAGGAGTGTCAGTCCGAGTGAAACTTCAGGGTTGCGAACCTGAGAGAAGTGTTTAAAGACTACTGCTGCAGGTGTGCACAGAGTCGAGGGATTTCAACACTCAGACGGGGTTGAAGGTTTGCCGCAAGAAGTGCATGCAAGAGGTTCTCGGAAGGACTTGAAAGTCATGGTAAAGCTCAGGAAGGGTAAGGCCGTCAAATCCATTTGCAGGGAAGCACAGGGAGCTTTTGTCGTGAAGTGTTTAAACAGGTGCTGCAAGTTTGCACGCAGGTGGACGAGTTCCACGGAGGGACACTTAGTCGTTTCACAAACTACTCAAAGGAGGGAAGGACGATCGGTATTCTCCAAGGAGGATTCGCGACATCCCGTGAGATTTCAGATCTAGCAGAAGTGAAAGGGAGATACGCTGAGTAGTCCCAAAGGTTTAAAGCTCAGGAGGAGAAGAGCCGATGATCCGAGCCATGAGGGCCGTCGGATTTGCACGTGGAATCGTGTATCGGGGTTTCGTGGGTGGAAGTCCCGTGAACATAGCAACGAGAATCGTGAAATCACGAAACACAATATTTTGATAGGCCAAAGGAACAGTGTGAGGCCACAAGGGTCAGTGACATGGACAGGTGGCACAGTATATCGAGGTTTCGTGGCGAAAAGGCCCGGAACATATGCATTAGGATTCGCGAACTTGCGAACTCCGAAATGCCGATGGAGTAAGGGGATCGTTGAAAAGTCAACTCGCGAGTGCATTGGAGTTTCGGCATATCTAAATTCGGGAGTTGGTAAAGCAAGTTGCTTGGCATCGCGAGTGGAAAAATCGCAATAAAAGAAGTCCCGATAGAGTAAAGGAAAGTCAGCGTTGACTTGCATCGGGTTTCAGGGATTCGAAACAACAGCACTCGACTACTGACCTCGCGAAGTCATGAAGTCTAATTCCCCGATAAGTAAAAAGAGGGGATCGCGTGAAGAGTTCTGTGGGAGCATATTTCATGATAGGGAAATAGAAGAACATTAAAGTTCTTAGGGCCGTGAGAAGGGAGAAGATCATGTGAGCGGACTTTCTTGCGAGCGTGTGCTGGGTCAGGTCTGGTATCAGAGCACAGAAAGATTCTTTGCTTTCTGTAGCAGAGAAAGGAGAATTCACCATGCCGCCTAGGAGACGAGACGCGCAGACACCCGATCCAGAGGATAGAGAAATGTTGAGAAGAAGAGGCAGGCAGATGACAGACCCAGTTATGGAGAGGGAGATGCGTGATCCACAAGCTAGACTCGAAGACATGGAGACAACTCAAAGGCGCACAGCCAGTGCAGGGGATCTAAATGATTCCGAAAGCGAAATAGAGGTTGAACGTGAAGAAGAAGTTGTAGCCGAAGATGCATCAAATGAACATTTGATCAGAGCTATTTCAAGGATGGGTGCAAGAGAAAAAATGGACATTCCAGTTTACGAGGGAAATCTAGATGTAGAAGAGCTTCTAGACTGGATTAGAGCTCTAGACACATACTTCGACTATGAAGATGTCGAAGAAGACAAGAAAGTCAAGCATGTTGTCACATGCTTGAAGGGACATGCAACATTGTGGTGGGATGAAATACAAGATGACAGACGCTGCAAGGGAAAGCAGAAGATCAAGAGCTAGGACAGGATGATCACGAAGATGAAGGCGAAATTCATCCCCAGAGACTACCAAATTACTCTGTTCAGGAGGATACATAACCTGAGACAGAAGCTAATGAGAGTGAAAGAATACACTGAGGAATTCTATAAGTTGAACATCAGGGCAGGTCATCGGGAAAGTGATGATGAAAAAGTTGCCAAATACATGAATGGCCTGAGATATGATATCCAGGATGAGATGAGCATGGTAACCATCCGAACGGTGGAAGATGCTTATCAGATGGCTCTGAAAGCGGAGGAGAAGCTAAGTCGAAAGTAGAGTCAGAGGGGTCGAGGCAGAAGTCAGCCCAGAGGCAAGTCAGTTGCCCAAGACAGATACCAGAAGCCCAAGGAGGAATGGAAGAAACCTCAGACTTGTACAGAGAGAGGTGGAACCTCACAGCGAGGGAAGCAATATGTTGAACAGAGAGGACAACATAATGAGAAGAGAGGAGACTATGCTAACAACAACACTTTTCTTCGTACTAGAGGCAGAGGAAGAGGAAGAGGTGGAGTAATCACATGCTTCACATGCGGAAAGAATGGGCACAAGTCTTATGAGTGTATAGATAAGAAGAAGTACATTGGAGAAGCTCACATCACCGAGGCACAGAGGAGGGATGTTGAGGCAGAAGACGCTGAAGGTGGAAGATCACTAATGATGCGAAAAGTCCTTTTGACACCCGAGAAAGAGGTGGAAAGTTCAGTCCAAAGGAACAGACTTTTCAGGACTGCTTGCAAGACCAAGGACAGGGTATGCAAGGTCATTGTGGACAGCGGTAGCATGGAAAATCTCGTTTCTACACAGATGGTAGAGAAGCTCGAGTTGGAGATGACTGATCATCCAAGCCCATACAGAGTTTCGTGGCTACAGAAAGGACACCAGGTAACTGTCACTAAACAATGCTTGGTTGAATTTAATATAGGAGGATATAATGATAAGATCTTATGTGATGTCATTCCTATGGATGTTTGTCATCTATTGCTGGGTAGACCATGGCAATATGATAGAAATGTGATTCATGATGGGAGAATGAACACATACACCCTAGAGAAGAATGGGAGGACACACATGTTGCTTCTGATAAAGGATAAGGAGGTGAAGCTGGAGGTAAGCAACATTGTACTTCTCATGAGTGGGAAGGAACTTCTTACAGAGGTTAAGAAGAAGGAGGATCCACAGTTTATTGTGGTAAGAAAGCCGAATATTGTTCTGACTAGCACAAGAGTGGATTATTTACCAGAAGAAGTTCAGGAACTGTTGGAAGAGTTCGTTGACATCATAGTGGATGAATTGCCTCGTTTGTTGCCATCGATTAGGAGTGTGAGTCATCATATTGATCTCATACCAGGAGCCAGTTTTCCAAACAAAGCCGTGTACAGATTGACGTCGCAAGAGAATGAAGAGGTTAAGAGGCAAGTCCAGGATTTTTTGGACAAAGGATTAGTCAGGGAAAGCTTGAGTCCATGTGTTGTTCCAACAGTACTCAGTCCGAAGAAAGACGGAGGCTGGAGGATGTGTACTGACTCAAGGGCGATTAACAAGATAACCATCAGGTATAGATTTCCATTGCCAAGGATGGATGATCTGATGGATTTCTTGAGTGGAGCAAGATATTTTTCAAAGATTGATTTGAAAAGCAGTTATCACCAGATTCTCATGAGAGAAGGTGATGAATGGAAGACAACATTCAAAACAAACGAAGGGTTGTATGAATGGCTTGTTATGCCATTTGGTTTAACAAACACGCCAAGTACCTTTATGAGGTTGATGAACGAAGTCCTGAGGGAGTTCATCGGAAAATTTGTCATTGTGTATTTGGATGACATACTGGTTTATAGTAAAACAGTGGCAGCGCATATGAAGCATTTGGCTACAGTGATGCAGAAATTACAGCAGGAGAAGTTGTTAATAAACCTGAAGAAATCCTCATTCATGAAGACAGAGCTCATTTATTTGGGGTTTTTTGTTTCGGAAAATGAGTTGAGGATGGATCCAGATAAGGTGGAGGTGATCAAGAATTGGCCATCACCGAGAAATATTTTCGAGGTGAGAAGTTTCCACGGATTGGCTAGTTTCTACCAGAAGTTCATCAGGAATTTCAGTGGAATTAGAGCAGGGATGATGGATATAGTGAAGAAAAGACATAAGTATTTTCACTGGACAACAGAGGCTGAGAAGAGTTTCAACCTGTTGAAGAGGAAGATTACGGAACAACCAGTTTTGGTGTTGCCGGATTTCCAGAAGACATTTCAGGTGAAATGCGATGCAAGCAGATTTGCAATAGGGGTAGTCTTGAGTCAAGAAGACAGGTCGATAGCATACTTCAGCGAGAAGCTGAATGAGGTGAAATTGAAGTACTCTACTTACGATAAGGAGTTTTATGCTATTATACAAGCATTAAAGAAATGGAGGCATTACTTGATACCCAAAGAGTTTGTTTTATACAATGACAATCATGCATTGCAGTTTGTGACTTAACAGGAAAAGTTGAATCAGAAACATGTCAAATGGGTTGAGTATATGCAGAATTTCACATTTGTGATTAAACATATTTCTGGTACTGCTAACAAAGTGGTTGATTCTTTGAGCAGGAAGTGTTTGTTGTTGCAGGAGTTCAGAGTCAAAACATTAGGTTTTGATGATCTCAGGAACATGTACACTGATGATCCAGATTTTAAGCGTATGAAGTAGCTGAGAATCCAATTCTTAGGGACCAAAGCCAATGGATGGACTACATGATCCAGGAAGGATTACCGTTCAGAGGTAATCAATTGTGCATTCCGAAATTCTCCATGAGGGAGAATCTGCTGAAGGAGAAACACAGTGGAGGCTTGGCAGGGCACTTTGGTCACGACAAGATGTTCACAAAGTTGAACGAGTCATATTTTTGGCCGAGAATGCGAGTAGATGTCAAAATATTTGTAGACAGATGCAAAATTTTCTAGCATTCCAAGGGAAGAAGGCAGAATGCAGGATTTTATCAACCATTGCCCATACCAGGGAGGCCGTGGGATGCAATTAGCATGGATTTTGTATTGGGGTTGCCAAGGACACAAAGAGGTGTTGATTCAATCTTTGTGGTGGCGGATAGATTTTCCAAAATGGTACACTTCATTCCATGTCAGAAGACCAGTGACACAACTCACATTGTGAACTTATTTTTCAAAGAGGTCATTCGACTTCATGGGTTGCCGAGAAGTGTAGTTTCGGATTGAGATACGAAATTCATAGGGAATTTTTGGAGGACCTTACGGAAGAAGCTGGTAACTAACTTGTCTTTTAGTTCAACTTATCATCCTAAGATGGATGGACAGACAGAAGTGGTAAACAGAAGTCTAGGTGACTTGTTGAGAATCTTGGTGACGGAACACCACAGCCAATGGGACCACATATTACCACAGGTAGAGTTTGCGTATAATGACTCAGTGAATAGGAGCACAGTGCAAAGTCCATTCCAGATTGTTTATGGCATGCAGTCGAGAGGGATTTATGAGCTGAGAGATTCAAAACAGACTGCGACTAGGAGCGCTAGTGCAGAGGAATTCGCAGAGGCGATGAAGGAACTTCATAGCCAGGTGAAGCAACGATTGCTGGAATCAAGTCAAGAGTATAAGCGTAGAGTAGATCAGCATAGAATACAACTTCAGTTTGAGGTTGGTGACCTAGTTTTGGCACATTTAAGGAAAGAAAGGTTCCCGAGGGGAACGTACAATAAGCTGAAGATGAAGAAAATCGGACCATGTAGGGTCTTGAAGAATTTTGGGGCAAACTCTTACAAGATTTAATTACCCGATGGGATCAGAATTTCTCCGATATTCAATATCTCGGATCTGTACACAAATAAGGCTGAAGAAATAGAGACTGGAGATGAGAAACCAGTAATGCAGTGGATGAAGCAGATGCCAGTTGTAGAGAAGCCGCAGATGGAGCGCATACTGGAAAAGAGAGTGAGAAAAAGGGCCAGGCGAAAGCAATACTTTGAGTATCTGGTCAAATGGAAGAACCATCCAGTTGAAGATGCCAGCTGGGAGAGCGAAGCAGAAATATAGAAGCATGGACAGACTGTGCAGGAGCTCATGGATAGGAGCCCATGAAATTTTTCAAGTCGAGGAGTATGATGCAGGAGCATCGCCAACCCATCAAGCGAGCCAGCACGAAAGCGGAGGACAACTGGATAAGCCAACTCAAATTTTGAAATTGCCTTGAAGTTGTTACGCAATCTTAAATGAGCCATTAAGAGAAGGCGCACTTGTGTATTGTAATCAGACCTTGACCCATTAAGCTCTCATCCTTAGTAGGTAGGAGGCATTTAAGATAGTTAATGTAGGTAGATAGAATTTAATTCTAGATTAGACAGTTGGAGAGCACAAGAGGAAAACGGGATATAGACACCCTCATTGTGCATTGTAAAATAATTCAGAGGAAGGAAGAGCAAGAGAAGCAAAGAGTTGTGGAAGAACACCCATGTACTAATATTTGAATTAATAGAAGAGTTCGATTCAAATTCATGGTGTGTGTTGTTCTCTGTGTATTGATGTTATGCTCATGAATGTTTTCTTCCTGTTATACATTTGCTTTATATGTTGTGTATGCAATTTCATGTTTAGAGTTTGAAGTCTGAGAGGAAGAAGGAATAAGTTTCAATTGTTTCTCTATTTGAGCCAGAGAATTCCTGTGAGTGCAATTGAAGTGTCCGCAAGGAGTGCGTTGACAGAAGGGTTCAAATAGAGATATCTTTTTCTCTCACTTCCACAGAAGTGCATACAGGCACAGGATCCGTGCAAGGAGTGTGCAGGCCGAGTGAAACTTCAGGGTTGTGAACCTAAGAGAAGTGTTTAAATACTACTACTGCAGGTGTGTGCAGAGTCGAGGGATTTCAACACTTAGACGGGGTTGAAGGTTTTCCGCAAGGAGTGCGTGCAAGAGGTTCTCAGAAGGACTTGAAATTCATGGTAAAGCTCAGGAAGAGTAAGGCCTTCAAATCCATTTGCAGGGAAGCACAGGGAGCTTGTGTCGTGAAGTGTTTAAACAGGTGCTGCAAGTTTGCACACAGGTGGACGAGTTCCATGGAGGGACACTTAGTCATTTCTCAAACTACTCAAAGGAGGGAAGGACGGTCGGTATTCTCCAAGGAGGATTCATGACAGCCCATGAGCCATCAGATCTAGCAGAAGTGCAAGGGAGATACGCTGAGTATTCCCAAAGGTTTAAAGCTCAGGAGGGGTAGAGTCGTTGATCCGAGCCACGAGGGCTGTCGGATTTGCACGTGGAATTTTGTATCGGGGTTTCGTGGGTGGAAGTACCGTGAACATAGAAACGGTAATCGCGAAACGCGATATTCTGAAAAGACAAAGGAACAGTGTGAGACCACAAGGGTCAGTGACGTGGACAGGTGGCACAGTATATCGGGGTTTTGTGGCAAAAAGGTCCGGAACATATGCATTAGGATTCGCGAACTTGCGAACTCTGAAATGCCAATGGAGTAAGGGGACCATTGAAAAGTCAACTCGCGAGTGCATCAGAGTTTCGGCATATCGGAAGTCAGGAGTTGGTAAAGCAAGTTGCTTGGCATCGCGAGTGGCGAAATCGCGATAGAAGAAGTCCCGATAGAGTAAAGAAAAGTCAGCGTTGACTTGCATCGGGTTTCGGGGATTTGAAACACCTGCGCTTGACTACTAACCTCGCGAAGTCGCGAAGTTTGATTCCCCAATAAGTAAAGAGAGGGGATCGCGCGAAGAGTTTTGTGGGAGCAGATTTCCCGATAGGGAAATAGAAGAACATTAAAGTTCTTCGGCCCGTGAGAAGGGATAAGATCCTGTGAGCGGATGTGCTTGTGAGCGCGTGCTGCATCACCTCATCATGAATTTCATGGGATACATTTTCACTTTCAGGTGTCCTCTCTATTAGGAATTTTTTCAATCCTTCCATGATCTCCCCTTTTAAACCATCCATCTTAGTATCTGACTTAGCTTACATTGAATCCATCATCTCTTGTAGTTCATCTTTGGTTACTGTCTTCTTTTGTAAATCATTTATGTCCCTACCCATTTCTCCACCTTCATAAAGAGTCAAAATAGGATTGTTTGGAGGCTTATTTGGTGTAGAAGTTCCCTTTGTTGGTGGCATGTTGGCCAAGTATCACTTTAAACCTTGATTTTGAGGTGGTTTTGATAGATAATCTTCCTTTTATTGTATCTCCAATTTTTTTTCCCTTCTGAGTATGAAATTTTATGTTTTGTAGGTCTCTTATATTTCTTCTCTTCAATGCCACATGTCTGATAAAAATTGGATGTGCTAAGTGGAATTTACGGTAACTTCCCCGCAACTTGCTGATTTTTTTCCTTTCCAGGAGATCTCACTTGTATAGCATGCCCCACACAAAATAAATGATATAAAATTATGAATATTGTACCATAACTACTACGGGTTGTCCACTATCCAATACAACTTGTCTCACTCAATTTGGATACTCTAGGAAGAATTTATGATTGTTTTACCCGGAACACCTGCTTGAGACTAGTCAATAGGACTAATTAGATACCCTATCTTCCACAGGGTGTATCTACAAATTTAAGATGACCCAAAAGATGAAATTGCTACCACAGATACTTTACTAATTTATGAGAATATCCTTCAGATTTTAGGGTCTGAAACAATACAGAAACCTTTTTATAGTGAAAATTACGCAATGACTCAATTCAGGATGATTCCATAACCCTATCTTACAAAGGATGTATCTCCGAAAGTATAAGGCCTCGGGAGTTGAAATTTTAACCCAACGTACTTTGATCCGTTTGATAAATATCCTCCAAGACGTTCCTTCTGAATCATTGTAGAAAATAATTTATAGTAAAAACTCCACGGTGTCTCAGATGTAGCAGAGAAACCCCAAGACCTTGAGCTCTGATACCATAGGTTAAGAACCAAATATCAATATATCATAGAAAAACCTCAGAATATGTACTCAATGCCTTGAAAAAGAGAGAATTTCAGATAATAAGCCTCTTCGAGGGGGCAACCTCCTTTTAACCCACATAAATGTTCAAGTACAAGATGATTCCAAATGAAAATGTCTCCTTGGTATATATAGGAGACTAGGAAGTATAATTACAACTAATGGAATAAAGATTAAATAAATAAAATAACATTACTAATGTAATATGCCCCAATTAAGGGGTAATGAGCCAATATTAGGGATTAACAAGATATGCCTCTAACAATGTACCATAACATACATAAACCATGTACCAAGTATATACCAAAGATATTCCTCAACCATAACATCACCAATACATGTACCTTATGCATCCATGTATCGACAAGACCTCTAAAACATGATTCAAGCATGTTTCATACCATTTACTATAAAATACTTAAACCAAATGAAAACATACCATTTTATCATGTATAAGACCTAATGTGTATCATCACAGACCAATAAACCAACTTGGTCCATATAATCTTCAACAAACATGGGATAACATCTTCATTGAGTTTTACCTCAGCCTCACTGCACAAGCCAATCATCATGTAGGGCCTCACAAGATGAGTGTCATACAACCCGTAGGCATTCCTCATGGGATGCCCTAAGCCTGACCCACGAGGGTCAACTAAATTAGTGTTTTCCAGAATCCCTTCTCCACTTGCACCTCTAAGACGTTCGCACTCCTTTGATTCCTTGTATTTTCGAATAGATAACTTGTGGGATAGATATTCAATGAACTTGTGTGCATGTGAATAAGAAGATTCTTTAGGTGTATTTATACTTTTCAAACCAAATCCTTTAATTGTCTTTAGGGACGACTTGTAACTTTTAGTTGCAACAAATTTTCTCCTTTAATTAATTTTGGGACAACTTGTAACTTCTTTTTGCAATTGTTTGGGGGATTCTTAACCATTACTTTGGGGATTCAACTTCAAGAGAGTATAAATTCTCAATTGTAATGAAACACATGGAATACCACCTACCATTGGAAATGGCATGAGAGACTATCCATATATGATGGTTTTGCATGTACTTGTAATGATCTTCAACCTATCTTTCCTCAGTCAAATTCGAGCTTCATGACCACATATATGGGATTCTTGTAGAATTCTTCAAAGCGTCTTCCTGTGAGGTCCATTCTCAAAGCTACACCATAAGTGGAAAAATTTGGAGACTTATTCAATTATATCGATTACTTCTAGAGGCTTCTAGATTTTTTCTAAAGTTTACATCAATGACAACCAATTTTCCAACAATATCCCCCTTTGGCACTGATGGTAACACTCATACTCCACATGTGACCAATTCTCTCGATATTTCTCTCTGCATGTTTCGTTCCCCCTTTGACATCAATGGAAAAGGGTAACTCTCTTTTATGTTGCTCCCCCTTTCTTCATGCTTCTGATACTTCTCTTCTTATCTTTCTCTTTCCTTTTGATATCAATATCAAAGAGTGACTCCCCCTAAAAGTATACCTTCTCTGAGCCATCTTTATCTTTCTTCATGTGCTTCCCCTATCTTCATGCCTATGATTTCTCTCTTTTTCTTTTTTTCTTTCTCTTCTCCTTTGACATTAATGGTAAACACCTCTGACGATTTATACCCCCGCTTTTTTTTTTCAAGATTCCTTGTAGATTCATGTGGGGATTCTTGTATATTCTTTATTTCCTCTCTTCTGGTGCTTTTTGTCTGCTCAATCTGCAAATTAGACTCTATATGTCTGCAACAATCTATATTGAATATGTACCTACCTAAATACATGATTGAAATCTTCCATACAATCATTAATATCTTTCCAAGGTGTGTCAATGATATTCTTCGTAAATTCCATCTGACTTCTTTGTACCTCTATTGTCAGAACATTCATAATATTCCTTCTCAAAATTTTAAAACACTTCAGACTGCTTGAAGAATAATTCTCTGTTCTATAATATTTGTTTCTAATTAGACTCCCCCTCTTCATAATTCACATTGTTGGGATTCTCTAAGATGGATGGATTAGAAAAATACTTCAAACTACTCTATAACATGATCATTTTGAATCTTGGTATTGTTAGAAAAAAAAGGATCACGGAACAATAAAATAAAAAAAAAAATGTGGAAATAAAACACAAAAGATACACAATACAATAGAGACACATATATACGTGGTTCACCTAGTGTGGGATACGTCCACTAGAGAAATTTCCAGGTCCTTCCTTTATTATTATCCATCAAATGAAGGGATACAACCTACAACACATGCGTTGTAACTTCCTCTTCTCTCTCTCACAGTATTCTTGCAATGATACATAGCCGCAATATATTTCCCTAATAAAAGAGGGTTTCCTTGTAGGTTAAAAAACCCTAACATAACTTCTACCATCATATCTGTGAACTTATAATGAATGGTCCAGATTTACAATGAAATTGCAATATACATTTACAAAGAAATTTTTCCTTCAAGGGCCCTATTTCCCCCGAACCCCACGGGGGGGTAGCCCCCCCCTACACTCCCCCGTGTGGAGGAGTGTACATCCTTCTAGAGTGTAACGTCTTCATGGAGTATGAACAAACTTGAAAACAAAGACCTCTGAATCAAGAAGATAATAGGGCTCCACAACTAACAATATCCCACTTGGAGATTGATCTGAACAACTCCACCGCTGTTGTATATGCTATACTATGATCCTTCTTAGACCTGAAAAATTTCTCATCTTCATCTTCATGATTGAAGACCAACTGAAATTGAGCAGGAAATCAGTTTCTCCCTGACTACTCCCTTTGTTAACATGTCTGTAGGATTCTGGCTAGTGTGTATCTTTTCCAACTTCAAATGTCCATCTTCCAAGACATACCATATGAAATGGTACCTGAGATGTATATGCTTAGTCTTTGAATGGAAGGATGAGTTCTTTGAAATATGAATGGAACTCTCACTGTCACAGTTCAACCTGTTATTCTCCTGCTTCTTTCCCAAATCCTCCATAAACCTCTGTAACCAAATCATCTCTTTACTAGTCTCTGTAGAAACAACATACTATGCCTGTGTTGTTGAAAGTGAAACAAAATTATGTTGTTTCGAAATCCAATTTATTGTTGTTCCACCTATAGTAAAAGCACACCTTGTCATGGTCCTCTTGTTATCTGTATCACCTATCATATTTGAATCAACATATCCATGTAGAACAATGTTTGAACCTTCAAAACATAATGCATGAGTAGAAATACCTCTCAAATACCTAAGAATCCACTTTACTGCCTCCCAATGTTCTTTACCTGGATTGTTCATATACATTCTCACAACTCCCACTACATGTACAATATCTGGTCTTGTGCAAACTGTCGCATACATCAAGCTTCCAACTGCTGATGAATAAGGGACCTTGGACATGTATTCTATCTCCTCCTGTGTCTTGGGACACATTTCCTTAGTTAATTTGAAATGGATGGACAAAGTTGTACTAACTGGTTTTTCATTCTGCATTCTAAACCTCTCCAACACCTTCTCTATGTACTCACCCGGAGACAATGTCAATTTGTGATTTTTCCTGTCTCTTGTTATTCTCATACCAAGGGTTTTCTTTGCATCACCCATATCCTTCATCACAAATGAATTAGCTAATTTCTTCTTGAGCACATTTATATCCTTCATATTAGACCCTGCAACAAACATGTCGTCTACATACAACAAAAAGATAATATAGCTTCCATTTTCTATCTTTTTAAAATAAACACATTGATCAGAATGGCATCTACTATAAACTTGTTCTATCATAAACCTGTCAAACTTAAAATACCACTGCTTGGAGATTTCTTTAGGCCATATCATCTCTTCTTCAACCTGCATACCAAATTCCTAGTGCCTAGTGTCTTTCTGTATAGAAAGGCCATACACGCTCTTTTTCAATATTTCGAAAGAGAAAACAATGAAGGATTTGATGGACACATTGGATAAACTATATGGATTTTATAGGAAGCTCAGCCATATTGTTCCTAGTTCCTTTCTGTCCAGAACCTTCCATTCTTCGTCCTTCATGGTTGTCATCTTATTTTCTATTCCATCCAATGGTAGTAATAGATCCTTTTGATAAAAATAATATTCCATCTTCATATTCCAAAGCTGGTAGTTTTGGTCCTTAAATTTATCGACCCTAAACTTTCCATCTTCCGTCATTTATCCCACTCGAACAAGGAACCCTCTTTTCCTGTGAGTTACCTTTCACTCTAATACTAGTTGTTAGAAAAAAAAGGATCGCGGAGAAATAAAATAAAACAAATGCGGAAATAAAACATAGAAGATACACAATACAATAGAGACGCAGATATACGTGGTTCTCCCATTGTGGGCTATGTCCACCAGAGAAATTTCTAGGTACTTCCTTTATTATTATCCATAAAATGAAGGGATACAACCTGCAACACACTCATTGTAACTTCCTCTTCTTTCTCTCATAGTCTCCTCACTCAGAATACAATATTCACAATGATACATAGTTGCGGTACATTTCCCTCATAAAAGAGGGTTGCCTTCTAGGGAAAAAAACCCTAGCATAACTTCTACTGTCAGATCTGTGACCTTATAATGAACAGTCCATATTTACAATGAACTTACAATATACATTTACAAGGAAATTTTTCCTTTGCGGGCTTCACCCTCGAACCCCCGCTGAGGGCCTGCTTGCCACTGGACCCCACAGGGGGGGTAACCCCCCCTGCACTCCCCTGCGTGGAGGAGTGTACATTCTTCTAGGGTGTAAAGTCTTCATGGGGTATAAACATGGCTGAAGACAAAGACCTTTGAATCAAGAAGATAATCAGACTCCACAGCCGACATGCATCTTCCTTTTTTCTTGTAGATTTTTCATGATATCGAACTACTGCAAATCCTGAGAGTATGATTTATGGTATTTATTTATTCACATGTTCTTTATTGACCTACTCTTCATTCACTTGTTCTTCATTTACTTGTTATTTTTATTTATTTTCCAAAACTTCTTGCATCTAATATCATTGTTTTCTTTCATGGAAGTATTCATCATGATTCTACAATCACGAGCTATGTGACCATAGTTGTGGAATTTGTAACATTCAATATTGTATGGAGCCCCATAAAAGTTTCTTCCATAGGCTCTACAATCTACAACTTTATGCCCAAAGTTATTACAAGTAAAACTATAACAAAAAAAAAAAGTTTTATACTTGGAAGTAAGTGATCTTCTTTGTGATCCAGTCCTTCTGAATTCATTCATCTTTGGCTCTTTTTTTCCATGATTCCTTACTTTTATAATGTTTTCATTATTCTTAACCTTCTCTTCATTCTTCTTTTCCAACAACCTGTAACTCTTCTCATCAACTTTCATTACTGGTTGTGTGGAGTTTCCTCTCTCTGATGTTCTTGTTGGGATTGGTATTTCCATCTTCTTTACATGAGGTCTCACCAGTATATCTAATACCTATTTTATTGAATGGTGACCTTTGAACATGGATAATATCTTCTAATACTTGAGATATCTTCAAGTTCTTGTTGATCTTTCCAAATTCAAACCTTAATGTAACAATGTTTTCTTCAAGCTTCTCACAATCTTCTTCCTTCTTCATCATTTGGATCTTCATAACTTCTTTTGTTATTTTTTCTTCTTCAACTTAGGTCTTCAAGGAGATGATTTATTCTTCAAGTCTTCTTTATTGTTGACTAAATTCTACTTCAATATTGTTTAAGTCCTTATATATTTCCTTAATATGTCTTGTCAAAATTTATTCTCTCTTGTCTTCTTATTTTCTTTGTGATATGATTTTGTCCTCAAAACATTGTTTCTCTTTCAACTGATCCTTGAGAGTTTCTTCAATTACTTTGGCTTATTCCAGTTGAGCATTTATATTTATGATAACCTAATTGAATTCTTTAGAAACTTCCTTTAGCTTGATCAATTCTTCCTTGATAAACTTGTTTTCCCTCTTTTATTGTCTTAGCTCACTTAAATCCTTGATTAGTTTATCCTCAAAATTTACCATGCCTTCTTCATAATCTTATTCTTGTGAATCTATCTAACATGATGAACACATTTCTTCTCATTTGGATTCAACATCTTCCTTATTTTGATTAACATTTGTTGGCTCCGCGATAAGAGGATATTCCTTAGAATAGATATTATGTAGCTTATTGCAAAGTTATCTGGCTAATGAACATTTTCCCACTTTGTGTTTTACCAAATCAGATAATCCTTCCTAGATGAAATAAATTTCTATTTTTTTGTTTCTTTTTAATTCCTTCTTGGATGCAATATTTATTTTCTTTGAAGAAATGTATCTTGTAATGAATGAGTTCCAAACATCATACCCTTGTGCTTATAAAAATGGTTTCATTCTTGTGCTACATATCTCATATTTTTTACCTTCATTTCTATCAAACATTGGTGTTCCATTTTATGAGTATCCATTATCCATGATCTACCTTCCAGTGGTTAGAATGATTCTTGAAGGATCTGCTCTGATACTAATTGTTAGAATATTCACCAATACTGAGAGGGGGGGTGAATTAGTATTGAACACTTTTTACCACTTTTTTTCAGAACATGTAATATTCAACTTATCAATCAATTTATTCACTTATGATTTAATTTGATATATCATAACATATAATGACAAAAAATGCATCACACCATAATCAAATATACACAGTACACCAAAATTTTATGTGGAAACCCAAATGGGAGAAAACCATGGAATTATTTCTTATATATCAAAAGATTACATTCATTGGAAGCACCAACTTCCAAATTCTCCACCACCAACTGAAAGGAGGCTCCAACTCCCTGTTTACAGGATCTAACCTAAAGGAAACTACAACTCCCAAAAATCTACAACTCCAATTGGAAAGAGGCTCCAACCCCCTGATTTACAAGCTTTAGCCTGAAGGAAGCTCCAACTCCTTGTGTTCACCAAATTTAACCAGAAGAAGGATAAAACCCCCTGATTTGCAGTATCCAACCTGAAGGAAGCTCTAAATCCCTATATTCTCTAGCACTAGCCGAAAGGAGGCTACATACCCCTTTCCTTTCCTCTTCCTTCGTCCCTGAAATATAATTGTAGAATCAACCTGTCACTACCACCATCTTTGTAATTGATATTGATAATCAACCTGTCACTGATAATCAACTTGTCACTACCATTTATCATTTCCATTGATACTGATAATCAACTTGTCATTGATACTCAACCTGTCACTGTCTCTGTTACTATATCTGTCATTGTCACGGTCATTGATACTAATATCTCATCATCAACTATAACTAGATCCACTCACATAGATCATATACCAATACCATCATCAAGATGTGCATCAAACCATGCGTTGAGATATGTGTGTCATATCATCACAAACATGTTCCATATCCACAAACCATGTTCCAATACATGCATCAAACATGTAAACATATACCAATGTATATCTCAATCTATGTGCCCAATATCCAAGATTCTCCTCAAACCATATTCCCTAAGCATGTGCCAAACTATCCAAGATGTGTATCTCAAATATGTGCCAAAATGTGAAACCAACCATATCCCTAAAGAATATGCCAACTCATAAATGATATAACTCAAAAAATATACCAATACATGCCTCAAACCATGTATCCAAGTATCCCAAAATGTACCTCAACCATGTGCCAAAGATATATGCCAATATATCCAAGATATGTACCAACAATATGCACCAATAAATATGCTTCAAACCATGTACCAAAAATATGTCTCAAGTATGTGCCATCATCATAAATACATGCCTCTAAAAATGTACCATAACATCCATGAACCATGTACCAAGGATATGCCTCAAGAATGTGCCATCATCACAAAGATATCCCTCAAACTATATACCAAATATATGCCATAACATAACCAAGACATGTCTCAATGCATATACCAAAGATATGCCTAAACCATAACATCACCAAGACATGTACCTTATGCATCCATGTACCAACAAGACCTCCAAAAAAATATTCAAACATGTGTCATACTGTCTATGATACAAGCCTTAAGACAAATGAAAAAATACATTTTTATCATGTAGAAGACCTGATGCATATCATCATAGACCAACAGACCAACCTGGTGCATATCATCTTCAACAGACAGAAGATAGCATTTTAATTTAGTTTTACCTCAGCCTTGCTGGAAAAATCCAGTCATCATGCAATGCCTCATGGAACGAGTTTCATACAAATCACTGGGGTTCCTCATGGGACACCCTAATCCTGACCCATGGGGGTCAACTAAATTAGGGATTTTCAAAAAATCTTCTCCACCTGCACCTCCAAGACTTTCACACTCCTTTGCTTCTTCAGATTCACTAATAGATCACTTGAGAGACAAATATTCAATGAACATGTGTATATGTAAATGAGATTCTTATTGAGGTTTATTTATAATTTTCAAACCCAATCCTTTACTTGTCTTTAGATCCAACCTATAAATTTTAGTTGCAACAATTTTTCTCCTTTAATTAATTTTGGGCCGAGTTGTAGCTTATTTTTTCAACTGTTTTGGGGTTTGTTAACCATTACTTTGGGGCTTCTACTTCAAGAGAGCATAAATTCTCAACCATGATGAAACACATGATGTAACAGGTACCGTTGGAAATGGCATGACAAGGACTATCCATCTATGTGGATTTTGTATGTACTTCGAATGTTCTTCAACTACTTTTTCGTCAATCAACTATGGGCTTCATGACCACACCTCCAGGCTTCTTGTAGAATTATTCAAAGAATATTCCTGTGAGGGTCATGCTCAAAGCTATGCCATAAGGGGACCACTTTGGATACTTCTTCAATTATACCCATTACTTCTATATGATTCTAGACATCTTCGAAAGTTGACATCAATGACAACTAATTTTCCAACAAAATGTAGTGCACTTGAGAAGGGGGCCACCCGAAAGTGAATTTTATGCTGGGAAGAATGTCTATCCCTACTTCTACCTTAAATAAGGGTGATGTTATTGGTGGTTTTGGGTACAACATTACTTCTATTGGTGTGGGTAAATTGAGATTGGATCTGAACCTAGATATGGAACTAGGGACTCCACCACTAGATCTTTCACTTTTGTTAATTAAAACTCATATGACAATATATGAATATCTTCCATTGTGAGAGTATTGATCCATGGCTTGCTATTCAACATGATTTTCTCTCCATAGAATTTTTATGGATCAATACAATACTTTTGGCTTGGAAGTACCACAAAAGATATTCTTTTATGCACTAAAAAACCAATGTACTATAATGGATGTATTTTTTTATATTTTAGGAAAGTTAAATCAACAGCCTTGGAAATACAAAATGGATGGCCATTCAAATCATTTCTATAATGAACCACAATCATAAAACCAACTCTAATCTCATTCACATGTCCATTCCAAATTTCTTGTATATATTCAGTTTATTCTCTTCTCTGTCCTAATCCTAGATACATGTCCCTTGGTTCAGTTTGAGTGGAAGGAAAAATGTTATTGATTTATATTATATTTTTATTTCCTTCATCTACATGATATGATGAAGGCCAGTGGAATGTGTCCATTATCAAGTCACAATTTCTCTCTAAAACAAGTTTACTCTTTGTTTCAAACCAATCCTGCCATTCAAAAAATTCCTCTCCATCAAAGAAAGAATAACATTGAGAAATCGATTCATTGATTTCTTATAAACATGTTGAATAGTTAATATCTCAACATATCTTTCTTGCAATTTCAATATGTAACGACCCCTTCAACACGTCTACAAGCGAAGCAGAAGTGCAATTTTTTTTTAATTTGTTTTTTAGGGCAACAAGGCGACGACGACAAAAGTTTACCTCACCACTGACGACGAACGTAAGCATGCAGTCCAGGCAATAAGAAACTATGACTCAACGCATTAGCACTGAAGAAACAGGGCAAAACATGCATTAAGACAAGGAGAAATGACTACCCGCCCGACACAAAAGGACCTCGCCTATAAGCCAAGGACAACATACCCCTCCCGATGCAACGATCTTGATGAACAAAGACTAGAACCTCAAGGTGTGTGAACTGAACGCATGAAGGCATTCAACCCGTGCGCAAAAACAAAATTACAACGCTCGACAACAATCACACGGAAGGCACCGACTCCGGACAAGTTATCATTCGCTGCTATCCAAATAGGGCGTGCCATGATCCCCTCATCAGGAATCATGTCATCCCCCAGTGATAGACACGTCAATAACCTTGGCGCAACACATCCTATCTAGACCAAGGACTCTAGAAAACTGCGACGCACTAGGAGCCGAATACTGATAGGGGGACTATACCCACACCCCACAGAAAAGGTCGATGAGACACAAGAGGATGACTACTAGGGGAGTCATGGCTTCATCAACCACCCAACCCATTCATCAAGTCTAAACTAGTCAACAATTACAATTTGTTTTTGACATTGAATATCCATCGAAATTTAACACGTCTAAATTATAATTTAGTCTTTAACTTACCAACTGATTAACAATTAATACAATCCAATCGGCCATTCAAATTTACACCATATCCATTACTTTCAATCTAAATAACATCACCTTCTAATCAATCGAAAATTCTACATTACAATTAAGCATTAATTTCAATCGAAATAACCTCAATTACGAATTAGTTCAACAATGTTGCATTATGATTTAATCATTAAATACAAATTAATTTAGCAAGATTAATCTATGCTTTGGTCAATACTCCTAAACTCATTTAACCATTAATCACCATCTAAAAGGGTAATTATAAGTTAATCCCCGAAATTGCAATCTAACTATCAAATGACAATATATAACTACATTATTGACATCAATGTAAAATGCTACAGTATAACACTTGTAATTATTTAAATTACACATGTTGTCTATCTAATATAATTGTACCAAAAATAACTAGTTGTATGTAACATGAAGAAGGGAACTATTGACTGTTAACATCGTTGTGGCAATTAATATTAAGAAGGAAACTATTGTCCTTTGACATCGTTGTAGCAATTAGCCTAGAAAAACACATGGAAGTTACATAACAATTAATCTGACCAATAACATGGCTGTAGAAATTAATGTTTGGCAATGAGAATGCTGGGTACACTCAAATTGAAGGGGAATAAGAAGACAAAACAACTGCAGAAGGATCAATTCATGGTCATTCGACAATCAACGCAGTCAACATTTTAAATAGCAAAATCGTGTCCCTTCAACAACGAACTCAGTCAATCCTTTTTTTGGGAAAATCCGTGGTTATTTATAGCAAACTCAGTCACATTTAATTGTCAAAAATTGTGGGAATTTACAACAAGCTCAGGCAATCGATTTAATAGCCAAAATCATGGGTATTTACAACAAGCTCAGGCAATCAATTTAAAACAAATTCGTAGGCATTTTATCAGCAACTCAGTCATTAGATTTAAAGGAAAAAACGTGGGTATTTCAACAACAATCTCTGTCAAATTTTAAAAGCAAAAATGTGCTCATTTCAACAACAATCTTTGTCAACTTTTAAAAGAAAAAAAAATGTGGGCATTTCAACGACAATCTCTGTCAAATTTTAAAGCAAAAACGTAGGCACTTCAACGACAATCTCACACACGTTTTAAATGGAAAAATCATGGTTTCCCTTTTTCATTGCTCGGATGCCAAATGCAAACACATATAGTAATGACCAAAACATTGTTCCCTTACCAAGATACCAATTATAAAAACGCAGAAAGGGAAATGATTTTGTTTTTCCATTGCCAGGATACCAATACAACACAGACATGAATAACACAAACATTTTTCCATTTCCAGGATACCAATTATAAAAATGCAGACATGGAATCAAATAGTTTTTCCATTTCCAGAATACTAATACAACGCAGACAGGAATAACAAATAAAAACATTTTTCCATTCCAGGATACCAATACAAAAATGTAGACATGAAATCAATTCGTTTTTCCATTGCCAGAATACCAATACAACGCAGACAGGAATAACAAATAAAAATGTTTTTCCATTCCAAGATACCAATACAAAAATGAAGACATGAAATCAATTCGTTTTTCCATTGCCAGAATACCAATATAACATAGACATGAATAACAAATAAAAATGTTTTTCCATTCCAGGATACCAATACAAAATGCAAACATGAAATCAATTCGTTTTTTCATTGCCAGAATACCAATACAACGCAGACAAGAATAACAAATAAAAATGTTTTTCCATTTCCAGGATACCAATACAAAAATGCAGACATGAAATCAATTCGTTTTTCCATTGCCAGAATACCAATACAATGCAAACAACAGTAAGAGAAACACAATGATCCAATGGGAAAAGTCATTGACATGATCGTAGGGATTCTATCAGTCAAGGCGTAGAAAAAAATGAACAAGTACGCAAGATAATCCATACGTAGAGGTCTTTGTTAGATGGCGCAAGTCAAACAATTAGCCAAGGACAATAACGGAGGTAGACGACTGACAGGAACATCCTTCGCTCATCATCCACACACAGAAAAGAAGGGCATTGAGATCCATAGTTCTATTAATGCCAAAGTGACGACTGCAGATCAGGCTCCTAGTCGACTTCTTAGGTGAAGACTGATGAGTTAGGGATGAAATGCAAAAACAAACACAATCTTCACAAATCAATACACCACAAGGCGGTCAAGACATGTTGGGAATCGAAGGCGATGGGAGTCAATCAATCATCGATCTATAGGCCATGGAAAAATTCAGTCATCAACTAGAACGCTAAGACAATCAATTTACTTACCCAATTAAACCTACGAAACCAAAGCATAAATCCTACTACAATCTACCATGCAAAAATAAATAAAGCGTATCATTGCCTGGTCGCCCGCTCTGAGTTGATGTCTCGCGCGCTCCATGCAACTCCCTCCTTCTAATCGACGAGACTTCACCGGTACCTCCCAACCAATGCTAGGGGTACTCTTCTTCCCCCTTAGCCCCCCGAGCCGCAAAGGGGCCACACACATTAACCAGAGAATCATCTAGCTCCTAGCTCGCCTCGCAAGGCCGAGCTACCACTCCTCACCGAGTTGGGTATCCCAACTCCCACAAGCTAATTCAGTCAAGTATAAATTTCTGCAGCGTAACGTTATGCCAAATAGAAGAGATCCCTCTTCCCCCTCCTCCCTCCTTTATATAAATTTTCGAAGTTCTTTACCTTCCCAAAATCCCATTTAAATTAATGTTTAATAAATTAATTCCTAAAAATCCTCCCGTACAAGTGTCACCCATCCCTTCATTCCTCCATAAATTAATTTCTTTAATTAATTAATTACCCATATTTCCCTCACCCACCTAAATTCAATCCTAGAATCACTCCTAGGTGTCCCCATATTCCCTTAGAAGTTTTAATGACTTTCCTCATTACCAATTTACTAGTTGAGTTAATTTAGAAAGTTATTAAATCTTAGATACCTTACTAAGTTTGATTTTCCACTTTTTCCCTTGTGTTTCCATTTTCTTTTTATGTTTCCCTCTTTTCCTAGTTTCCTAATTATTTTAGATTTCCCTCTTTCCCCTTTTCATTTAGAACTCAATTTGGCAGGTGTAGAAATTAACTTTTCCCTTTTCACTTTTTATTTAATAATTTTTAAATTATCATGATATAATAAAACAATTATTTCCCCTTTTTTAAATTTTATCCCAACATATTTTTATGAATCAATTAAATTATTTACTCCCTTATTGTTACAAGATTAATTAAGATTATCATCATTTATATATATATATATATATATTAAAAGGATAGAAAAATTCTGCCACCAGTATAATTTAGACCTAGACTTTAATTTTCGTGTTGGGCCACATTTTATTAGGGAAATTGTTTTTAAAAATTTATTATCACGTTATTTGTCCTAAGGCCATCTAGGTTCATTAATTTATCATTAACAACGTGACGTGCCCTTCAGGACGCACTAGGTTCTCCAAGGGTGCCACTCGCCTCATATGTTTTCCTTGCACGACGTGCCCTTCAAGACACACTACGTGCTCCAAGGGTGCCACTCGCCTCATCTGATTCCCTTGTACGACATGCCCTTCAGGATGCACTACCTTCTCCAATGGTGTCACTCGCCTCTTTCCATTTTTCTTGCGCGACGTGCCCTTCGGGATGCACCACGTGCTCCAAGGGTGCCACTCGCCTCTTGACTGACTTGGTAGACATAAAGAACCCCTAGAGTCAATACTCCACCAGGTGAACTTATGGGAGACTAAGGGCCTCTAAGGAATAAGGCCCCCTCCTTATTGCACACCCCTTAGAATCATCGTGAGCGACTGTCGCAGTCTTCCCTCACGACATCGTGGGTCCTCTCGAACTAGGTAAACGTTAACCTACAGTTCAAGCCACGGCAGGAGTGCTAGTAGGATGTGGCAGGGATGTTGTCCATAGATCTCCCTCAACATCTCTGGTAGTCGTGCATGACCCCTCTACTCCACATGTGAGTCTGGTCGGCAAGATATCATCAAACTACATCATCAATGAATCATGTCAGAAATATATCCATAATCATATTGTCTAATCAGATGCACTAATATCACATATAAAACAATCAAACCCCAATGGTTCACTCCTCAACTCAATTTAGAGTCCAAGGGGTTCCATCGATGCCTCTACATCCTCGAGGTCCAAAATCCTACACACTGAGTAAAACCAAGTCAATAGCACCTGTCTATGTCAATGCAACAAAACAACATAACATCAACCCATAACGCCTCATAATCAAAATCAATGTTTTAATTGCATAATAATCTGGATCACTTGCGAGTAAGTGCCCTGAAAGTATAAGTTCAGTCAGTGCGCAAGAGTGGGATGTTACACACACCCCCTCTTGGTCTAAACTTCGTGCTGAAGTTTCACAGTATAAGTGTCGTAAATTATGTGTATCAGAATATCATAAGTCTATCTATCAAACAAAAACAAAAATTGCTAGCACATATCATATGCGTCCTCCCAGGTCGCTGAGTGAAAACTATAGTTGTCCCATTGGACCTTGACCTAATCTACTGTTCGACGTCGTAGCTATCGAATGCGATGATCCAAGATGCAGTTCGGCTCAGCCGTGAGTGCCCCCTCATCCGATACCTGCAAGGAATTCATGTCAATAACATGTGTAGGATCACTAATATAATGTCTCAAAACAGATACGTGAAAAACATTGTGCATATGCCTCAAGGAGTCAGGACAAGCTAGTCGATAGGCCATGAGCCCCTTTCTTTCCATGATCCTGAAAGGTGCCACAAACCTAGGAGAGATTTTATCTCCCTTTCCAAACTTGATCGAACTCTTATTTGGTTTAACCTTCAAGAATACTTGATTGCCAACATCGTAATTATGGTCGACACGGTGCACATCGACATAACCCTTCTGCCAATCCTGCACTTCTTTAATCCTTTGTCTTATTGTTTTCATTTTCTCTTCCATTTCTTGGATCGTTTCTAGTCCCACCAGGACCCTATCCTCAAGCCGATCCCAACTCAAAGGCATCTGACACAATCGCCCGTAAAGAAATTCAAAAGGTGCCATCTTAATGGTGCTTTGGTAACTATTTTTATAAGCAGACTCCACCAGTGGCAAGAATTCTTCCCAATGCTTTTGTTGGTCCATCACGTACATGCAAAAGATGTCCTCTAAGGTCTGGTTCATTTGTTCAGTCTACCCGTCAGTCTCTGGGTGATACGCCGTACTGAAGTTAAGTTGGGTTCCCAAGGCCTCTTGGAAAATCGTCCAAAATCATCCAGTAAACATCGATCATTGATCAAATATAATCCTCTTAGGCACGCCATGTAGCCTCACAATCTCACTGATGAAAAATCTAGCTATGTTAGGTGCTTGATACATCATACGCATAGGAATAAAGTGATCACTCTTCGTCAAAATCTCTACTACTACAAAAATCGAGTCGTGTCTCCTTGCCGTTAGTGGCAATCCAACAATAAAATCCATCGAAATAACCTCCCATTTCGATTCTGGAATAGCGTGTGGCTGTAGTAATCCTATTGGGTGCCTATGTTCAGCCTTTACCTGCTGACATTCTAAACATGTGGCCACATAGTTGACTATGTTTTCCTTCATTCCCTTTTAGAAGAATAAGGGCTTAAGGTTTGTCGTCATCTTCGTGACTCTGGGGTGAGCCATGTATACGGATCTATGAGCCTCACTTAGGATCAACATCCTCAACTCGTCATTCATAGGTACGTAAATCCGATTTTAAAACCTCAATAATCCATTGTCGTCAAACGTAAATCCTTCAAATTTTGGTACCATAATTGTGTTTTTTCCGATAAAAGCCTCGACCTCTTTGTACCAGTCATCATCATGTTGTAAAGTTAGAATCTTTTCACGTAGATTCGTCTGAAGAGGCATCACCAAAAATATGTGTGGTCTCTGACTCAATGCATCTGCCACTCGGTTCACTGTTCCTTTTATGTTACTGATCTCGAAGTTGTACTCGCTAAGAAATTCTGACCAACGCCATTGTTTCACTTTCAGGTCGCTTTGCATAAAGAGGTGTTGTAGTCCACAGTGGTTTGTCTTTAGTTAAAATTTTCGTCCAACAAGGTAGTGTCTCCAAAACTTCAAGGCATAAACTATGGCTTACGACTCCAAATCATGCATCGCGTAGTTCTCCTCATACCTTCTCATTTTTCTGGAGATGTAAGCCATCACTCGACTGTCTTGCATCAAGACTCCACCTAATCCTTCCTTGGATGCGTCAATGCATACCAAGAAGTCCGAATCCATGTCAGTCACATTTAGTATCGGTGTTGTAGTCAACAACTCCTTCAGCCTCCGAAATTCCTCCGTGCATTTCTCAGTACAAACAAAATTCTTTCTCTTCTTCTGTAACTCAGTAATCGGGTTTGCTATCTTCGAGAATCCCTCGATGAACTATCGATAGTAACCTACTAAACACATGAAGCTACGCACTTCTGGGACATTCGTCAGCGCCATGGATGATTTTAGGGGCTAAATTTCGCTCATGGGCTAATTTCTATGGTTGTTCCAAAAAACAAATTCACTATTCTAAAAACTATTCACCCAATTTCTATAAGACAACATTATTTTACCTTACAAATCACCAAATTTTTTTAAAAACTATATTAAATCCTTAGAAATTTGAATATTTTTATTAAAATATCTCCAAACATTCTATAGTTAGAATATGAAAGATTAGTAAGATTCCCCAAGGTTTCTACATTTAAAAATAAATTTCCATCCTTAAAATCATCCATGGGACTCAGTGCAAACCATTCCATAATAGCCTCGATATTTTTTGGATCCACGACGATACCTTCGTCGAAGTTGACATGCCCTAAGTAGTGGATCTTTGATTGATAAAACGAGCATTTGGACAACTTGTCATACAATTTGTGCTCTCGCAAACACTGTATTACCATGTGCAAGTGCTCGTCATGCTCCTTCTTCATTCGAGAGTAAATCAAATATCATCCATGAATACTTGGATGAACTTATCTAAGTACTCACGAAACACCCCGTTTATCCAAATCATAAATACCCATGGGGCGTTTGTCAGTCCAAACGGTAAAACAATAAACTCGTAATTTCCAAACCTCATATTAAAGGCGGTCTTAGGGACATCCTCCTCCTTGATCCATAACTGGTGATACCCTAATCACAAATCAATCTTTGAGAACACCGTTTCACCCTTCATCTGATCAAACAGATCATCAATCCTCGAAAATAGATACTGATTCTTGATCGTTTCCTTGTTCAATTGACGGTAGTCAATGTAGAGCCTCCATGACCCATCCTTCTTTCGTATGAAAATAACAGGTGCACCCCACGATGACACACTTGGACGTATCAGTCATAGGTCCAACAATTCCTTCAGTTGCATTCTCAACTCTTGTAACTCTGGGATCAACATCTAATAAGTTGTTCTCGCTATCAGTTCAGTCCCCAGTTTTAGGTCTATAGTAAACTCCAATTCCCTCTCTGGCGTCATCTCAGGTAACTCCTCCAGAAAGACGTCTACAAAATTTCTCACCACTGGAAGGTGTTCTAGACATTCCACCACTCCCTTCTCGTTTAACGCAAGGATCACATAACGCTTGCACCCCTTGTGCATGCTCTTCCATAGCTGCAAGGAAGAGATGAACCTCAAGGAAACTCTTTGGCTCTAACCTAGAATCACAATTACTTGTCCTTCATCATCGACCAAGATCAACCGTTTCATCTTATAGTTGAGTATCGCCTCATGCAATTCCAACCAGTCCATACCGATCATGACGTCATAAGATCCGAAGATCGTGATGTACAGGTTGGCCCTGGTGAAAAACTCTCCCGGGTTAAGGTACAACTCGTAACCTTTCCTCCAACCTATTTTTGGCTCCCAAAGCCATCTCTACAAATCTAAACTTATACTATTCGACTTCCTTTAACTTAATCCTTTTTAGCGCTACACCATAAATGAAACTCTCGGTAGCACCGGGATCTATCAAATACTAAGGGTCTGGTCAGCGATGGTACCTAACGTCTCGAGTGCAGTTGAATATTTCTCTTCCTGGAGGTTATTCACCACTGCATGAATCTGATGTACCTTTCCCAAATCTCCCATGGTAGTGGGTCCGACTGATTGAGATGCTCTAGTCCTCTTCATTGGGTCGTTGCACTAGAAATGTGGCTTCCTACATTCCAACATAATTTCTTTAGTCCAGTAATCCTGGTAACCGAAGTAGAAGATGAATTCTAACACTAAGTCCAACACAAACTTGTTGACCGTAAATTTCTCGGTAATTTAGGGTGCGGAGCATACCGAAGAAACTCCAAAATGGGCCTCGTACTCAGGCCCTGTGCAGTTTCCTTGTCGCAAGGCATCGAACTCATGGAGCTAATTCTAAATGAATTCCTCAGAAGATACCTCTCCTGGAACCGTTCCTCGAACTATTCCCATGACACTTCATTGACGACCATGTTCAAATGTGGCAGGAGCGTCTTTCTCCATAGAAGAGCGCTCCACTTCAGCTGAAAGACTACCCTGCGGACCTTCAGGCTGGAGGTCATAATTGTGAAGCATGAAACACAACGCCTTTCCCTACAACCATGCCTCGACGGCAGAACTGTTTGCCACAGTTGTGGACTCGAGAACTCAACTCTCTCAAGTTCTCGATGGATGCTAACAGTACTAGCTAGGGCACATTATGGACCCTCATGAGTATAGGTGCCCTGGCCTCCTGTCAGTATTGATGGTGAATCAAGGTCCTTTCACATTACCTAGAAGAGCCTTGTCATACCATATTCATCCCTTACAGTAAGCAAATCCAACCCAAGGACTTTACCCTCCTTTTGGGGGTTCGACTCTGAGGGTGCGAAAACCTCTGTAGGTGTCACACTTCCTTCCATGACACCACGTTGCAAACCTATGAAGGTCCTCTAAACGAGATCACCGGATGAAATCGTTAAAGTTTTAAGTAGCAATAGGTTGATATTCAAAGTTTTACTATAGTGGAAAGCAAGGTGATCCACAGTTGCAGGGTTGAACCCACTCTGATACCATAAGTAACGACCCCTTCCTTATGACTACAAGTGAAGCATAAGTGCAATTTTTTTTTTTCTTTTTTTAGGGAAAGAAGGCGATGAAAACAACAGTTTACCTTACCACTGACGACGAACGTAAGCATGCATTCAAGGAAACAGGAAACTATGACTCAATGCACTAGCACCGGAGAAACAGGGTGAAACATGCGTTAATACAAGGAGAAATGACTACCCACTCGACACAACAGGACCCTGCCTACAAGCCAAGGGAAAACATTCCCCTACCGAAACAACGACCTTGACGAACAAACATTATAACCTCAAGGCGCGTGAACCAAATGCATCAAGGCGTTCAACCCGTGCACAAAAACAAACTTACAATGCTCAAAAACACTCACACGGAAGGCACCGACTCTAACCAAGTTATCATTCACTGCTATCCAAATAGGTCATGCCATGATCCCCTCATCAGGAGTCATGTAGTCTCCCAGTGATAGACACGTCAATAACCTTGGCGCACCACATCCTATCTGGACCAAGGACTCTTGAAAACTCTGACGCGCTTGGAGCCAAATACTGACAGGGAGACTATACCCACACCCCACACAAAAGGTCGAAGAGACACAAGAGGGCGAATAAAAGGGGATTCATGGCTTCATCAACCACCCAACACATTCATCAAGTCTAAACTAGTCAACAGTTACAAATTGTTTTTGACATTGAATATCCATCGAAATTTAGCAAGTCTAAATTATAATTTAGTCTCTAACTTACCAACTGATTAACGATTAATACAATCCAATCGGCCATTCTAGTTTACACCATATCCATTACTTTCAATCTAAATAACATCAACTTCTAATCAATCATCAATTCTACATTACAATCAAACATTAATTTCAATCGAAAGAACGTCAATTATGAATTAGTTCGACAACGCTGAATTATGATTTAATCATTAAATACAAATTAATTTAGCAAGATTAATCTATGCTTTGGTCAATACTCCTAAACTCATTTAACCATTAATCATCATCTAAAAGGGTAATTCTAAGTTAAACCCCAAAATTAAAATCTAACTATCAAATGACAATATATAACTACATTAGCCACATCAATGTAAAATGCTACAATATAACACTTGTAATCATTTAAATTACAAATGTTGTCTATCTAATATAACCATACCAAAAATAACCAGTTGTATGTAACATTAAGAAGGGAACTATTGACTATTAACATCACTGTAGCAATTGACATCACTATGGAAATTAATATTAAGAAGAAAATCGTGGTCCTTTGACATTGTTGTAGCAATTAGCCTGGCAAAACACATGGCAGTTACATGGAAATTAATCTGACCAATAACATGGCTGTAGCAATTAATGTTTGGCAGTGATAATGTTGGGTACACTCAAATTTAAGGGGAATAAGAAGACAAAGCAACTGCAGAAGGATCAACTCATGGTCATTTGACAATCAACGCAGTCAACATTCTAAATAGAAAAATCGCGTCTCTTTAACAACGAACTCAATCAATTCTTTTTTGGGCAAATCCGTGGTTATTTAAAGAAAACTCAGTCACATTTAATTGGCAAAAAACTTGGGCATTTACAACAAGCTCAGGCAATCGATTTAATAGCCAAAATCGTGGGCGTTTACAACAAGCTCAGGAAATCGATTTAAAACAAATTCGTGGGTGTTTTATCAACAAATCAGTCAATCGATTTAAAGCCAAAATGTGGGTATTTCAACAACAATCTCTGTCAAATTTTAAAAGAAAAAACATGGGATTTCAACAACAATCTCTGTCAACTTTTAAAAGCAAAAAAAACATGGGAATTTCAATGACAATATCTGGCAACTTTTAAAGAAAAAATGTGGGCACTTCAATGGAAATATCAGGCACGTTTTAAATGGAAAAATCATGGTTTCCCTTTTTCATTTCCCGGATTCCAAATGAAAACGCATGCAGGAATGACCAAAATGCCCTTCTAAAAATTAATCTCATCAGGATACATTATAATGTAACAAGGATAGAAAATTTTTTCCACCAGTATAATTTAGACCTATACTTTAATTTTCATGTTGGACGACATTTTTTTGGGAAATTGTTTTTAAAAATTTCTTATCACGTTATTCATCCTAAGTCCATCTAGGTTCATTCATTTATCATTAACAACGTGACGTTCCCTTCAGGACGCACTAGGTTCTCCAAGGGTGCCACTCGCCGCATCTATTTCCCTTGCGTGACGTGCCCTTCAGGATGCACTACGTGCTCCAAGGGTGCCACTCACCTCTTTCCATTTTTCTTGTGCGACATGCCCTTCAAGATGCACCACGTGATCCAAGGGTGCCACTCGCCTCTTGATTGACTTGGTAGACATCAAAAACCCTTAGAGTCAATACTTCGCCAAGTGAACTTGTGGGAGACTAAGGGCCTCTAAGGAAGAAGGCCCCTGCCTTATTGTGCTCCCCTTAGAATCAATGTGAGTGACTATTGCAGTCTTCCCTCATGGCATCGTGGGTCCTCTCGAACTAGGTAAATGTTAACCTATAGTTCGGTCCACGACGAGAGTGCTAGTAGGCTGTGGCAGGGCTGTTGTCCACACCTCTCCCTCAACATCTATGGTAGTCGTGTGTGACCCCTCTACTCCACACGTGAGTCTGGTCAGCAAGCTATTGTCAACCCACATCATCAACGAATCATGTCATAAATATATCCATAACCATATCATCTAATCAGATGCACTAATATCACATATAAAAAAATCAAACCCCAATGGTTCACTCCCCGACTCGATCCAGAGTCCAAGGGGTTCCATCCATGCCTCTGCATCCTCGAGGTCCAAAATCCTGCACACTCAGTAAAACTGAGTCAGTAGCACCTGTTTATGTCAATGCAACAAAACAACATGACATCAACCCATAACGCCTCATAATCAAAATCAATTTTTTAATAGCATAATAATCCGGATCACTTGCGAGAAAGTGTTTTCAAAGAATAAGTTTTATCAGTGCGCAAGAGCAGGATGTTACACCATATGATTGTTTCTACTGAAGAAAGAAATATTGTGATAATACATTTCATAACCAGGAACATGATTGAAAAATTACAAACCTGTAGATGGGGCCCATTCAAGTGAGTCTCAATATTACTTCCCCAAAAACGTGCCCTACCTTCAATTTTTTATTATCAAGAAGTGGTGTGGAAAGATACAAACATTTAACTTTTTAATGCATCATTCAGTATTTGCATCACCTATTTATCTTCTATAATCTATAGATTTTACATAGCTATACATTTCAAGATTAAAGGTGTAGGCTCGTCTAGTTATAGATATACTTTTCATTATCCATGCATTCTTCCTCCTCAATATAATAGAGAATCAACTAAACATTTGGTGAATGTCTCATACTCAACCTCCTTTTTACTTTTATCAGGGTGATGGGGTATCACATAGAAACTCCAGATTTCTCTATTACCATTCTATAGAATTACCATGATGCCTCCCTTATCCATCCAGTGCTACTCACAAGGTTATGTATCCTGATAATATTACCATGGGTATGAATTAAACCTATAAGAACAATAAAACACATAAATAATATATAAACCTAAAAAATACAATGGAAATAAAATTACATAATTTGAATTCTTGCATTTCCCATTAAATTCAATGCATCAACAAAACAAAAAAAATTCAATTAGATGAGCAAGAGTGTGAGTGAGTAAGTGGTTTATAATATTGATTTTCATCCTAGATATTTAGATTCTTCTGATTGTAAACCTCAAAATTTACGCCAAATTCCTATTGACTATTATTTTTTCATCTGTCAATGGATGGAATGTTGTAGATCTCTTAAAATTTGTGTCCATATTCTCCCAAAGTCTAGTCCAAAAGGCACTGACAAATATGGTATCCCTGTCTGAGATGATGTTTCTTGGTATCCCAAAGTGCACCCATACCTGTTCAAAGAACATGTTTTTTTTTTATTATCCTCTAATAGTATTTTACAAGGCACAAGAATGCACATCTTGTTGAACATGTCAACTACCAAAAACATAGTCATGTCCCTTCCTATTTGTTGGTATATCTGCCAAAAAATCCATGTAAATTCTTTCTGAAGGTCGAATGGGTACAAGTAAGGGATGGTATATACCTTTCTTTATATTACTCGGCTTGTTGGTACAACAAAGTATACATCCTTTAATATATCATACTACAACTTCTTGCATTATGGGCTAGTATACAAACCTTTGTATGTTATAAATTGACTTCCCAACTCCAAAATGTACTAGAACCTTGGAGGTGTGATCCTCTCTGATAAGCTTCAATATTTCACCTTTAGGAATGCAGAGGTTTTCTAGCTTGTAGAGTAACCCATTTTGGAGATGATAATTACATTTTTATACGTGAATTTGTCCATGTATCTACTAAAACACCTCTTTGAAGTCCACATATTCTATGTATGCCTCTTTGTATGCTACATGGGTAAAAGGTTGCATGTGCACAAGAGTTACCAAAGTCATAATATTCTATATGGGTGGCCTTGAACATATGCCTTCAAACTTACTAGTGATTCCCTTATTATACTTGATGACTAAATGAAATTACTACCAAAATCCCATCCACTTATAATGTATGGTTTGCGGAAGCTTTCTCTGGGACTACAAATAATGAAGTGGCTAGTGATATTTGTGGATAATGGTTTCCTTTCCCATCAAATAATGTTTCTCCTTCTTAATAGCTTGAACCAGGGAATACAATTCCTTATCATATGTAGGGTAGTTTAAGAGTCCCCCATGAAACATTTCTTAATGATAGCATATATGCTTACCTTTTCATAAAAAATGCTCCCATATCATACCCACTTGCATATGTCTCCACTTCAAATGGATTCTGCAAGTGATATTCAAGTCTCTTCTACTTCTCCTACCCTCACTTAGACAATGTTTTCTTGTCTTTGGAAATGCAAGAACTAGTTCTTGATTGATATTTCATTTCATCTCAGAGAAAGATTTTTTCTTATTCTTTCCCCACTGGAAAATCTTTCCTCTAGCTCTTATTATGTGGAGTGGTGTAGCTACCGTTGAAAAACATGCTATGAACTTCCATAGGTACTTTTCTACCCCAAATAATCTCCTAACATTACTAAAATTAGTAGGAACTAGCCATTTTATGATGTAATCCATCTTTGTGGGATCTATATTGAGCTTCCCTCCACCAATCACATACCCCAAATCCACCAATGACTATTGAGAAAAATCATATTTCTTGAGGTTAGACAATAACTAGTGCTTTTTCAGAGTCTCTAGCACCTGCATCATATGTGACATGTTGATATAGATTTATAAATGGAATGAGATGAAATATAGATTTATAACAAGAACAAAGAGATACAGTGAAACTTGAATTCTATTAATAAATGAAATGTGTTGAACTGTAAAAATGTAGAATGAAACAAAACTCGCTCGAATGGTGGTAGATTATCTTTGCGAAGAGGTGTGATGACTAGTTCATTCATCATATCACATTACAATGAGGCAAAAAGGTATTTTTATCATATAAAGGAAATGAGGAAATCCTATACATCCAAAAACCTAACCCTAGGGGACAAAACACCAAAAGGCTTGCGGGAACCAATGGGGTTAGTTGGTATGCCAACTTATTGGGGTTGTATATTTTTCATACGATCTCCATTTGGTGCACTCAATATCCCATTGGAAAGGTATATCATATAAGTACAGATTCCGGTCAATCTAGAATATGTGTTCAACTATCAAATGGGTGTTGTCGTGTCCAAAAAACTATGTTTAAGGCCTCAAAATGGCCTTGGAATTTTAGGACCCCAAAAAGTGTAGAAAAATTTCCAAAATGGAAAAAATTTCTTTGAGATAGTGGAATAGGTGGGTGGCCATCGATATCCACCTAGATCAGATGAAATCCTCCAAGGTAGAGATATAAATTAATATATCATCGAAAGACACTATAACGAATGGATTTAAATATGGGTGCAATGCAAAATTCATCAATTTGATAAGTGTATCTAGTTCATTACATAAACTAAATGGAATGACTAACCATTCATACAAACCTTTCCTTGTATTGAAGATGGTCTTCCAGGTGTATTCTTCTTTGATGCATACCTAGTGGTATCTTGATTTGAGATCCAACTTGGTGAAGTACTTGGCATGTTGCAACCAGTCTAACGAATCATTGATCCTAGGCAGAGGGTATCGGTTATTGAGTGTAATATTGTTCAAATCTCTGTATTCAATATACATTTGCTAAGTCCCATCCTCCTTGGGTACTATATTCATAGATGACCCACAAGGTTAGGTTCTTGGTCGAATTTCTCCCTGCACCAGCAACTACTGCAATTGTTTCTTCACTTCATCTACTTACAGAACATAATGTATATACAACCCAATGTTTGTTAATGGGGAGTTGGGTAACAATTGTATCTCATGATCCACTTCCCTCTTAGGTGGAAGTACTTCATTCTCCTGGAAAACTCTTCTATATTCTTATAAAAACTCCTCCAACTATTGTTTATGATTTTCAGTACATCCCTCTAGGGATTAATTTACTCCTATTGATTCATCACTTGACATATTATCTTGTAAGATAAGAAAAACATACTTCTTAGTTGAATTAATAATTTTTTTTGTCTTGGTTGACACTTACTAGTGAGATCTTTTATTTACTTTTGATGATGAAATATTTTTCATCCGTGATAAATGTAATGTACCCCACCTCTTAGAGAGGTGATGAGGAGACTTAGTGGCCTGGGCACCCCCACTAGGTCATAGTCTCACACTGAGGGGGGGAAAGTTAAGAAGTTAAAAGCTATATTTTTAAGTTGACTTAAGAAAGGAAAAGGATAAAGGAGTAAAAGATAACTCAACAGAAGAATAGAAGATTAACCCTGGGAGTTAACCTAACTCAACAGAGAATTAGAAGGAAAAGTATAAGTAAGAGGTTGGGGGCACCTATTATTGATTTTGGTTTTGGATTAGCATTTGCTATTGCTCTTGAACATTCAGTTTGGGGGTTTTACTGTACAAACCCTTGTGAGCAACTCAGTGGTGAAATATCCACTCACCTTGTTCCGCAGCTTGGTCTTGGGGATGAAAGACTCCTCCACACCATTCTAGTCTCAACCCATCTCCATCTAGTGCTTCAGAAGGTAGCAGGTCGTATTGTTCTTGTGTTTCCAGCAAGAGCACACCATCATCTAGAGGGAGGTTTGATCCAGCTTATCTTGAGGGTCTGGGGCCATTCCGACAGTTGGGTTTTGTTTGCAGGGGCAGGACCATCAGTTTGAGGGATATTCTGGAGGGTTATCATCATTCTACATTTGTCTGCAGATTGGGACGTCTTGGAGCCATAGGGGACATCCTGTGATTCAGTAAAACTCAGATCTAGGGAGATCTGCTTGAGATATGAGTCCGAAACTTCTCCCACGGGATTCTCATAGCCCGATCTATATTCTTGGAGAGTTTCAGAGCATTTGGGGGCCTCCTTCATTAGGGCCGAACCATCTAGGGTTTCAGTCATCCAGTGGAGGAATTCATATCTATGGGGTTTGAGAGTGGATTTGGGAATTTGGACATCTGGGTTGTCCTTACAGTTCCCCGATCTATCATTTGGAATATTTCTCAGGATGATTGGACACTTTTGGTAGCAGGGCAGAATTATTGAGGGCTTCAAAATTCTAGCAGGACATGGCACTTTCCAGCTTGGAGGTTGAGCATTAATACGACTCAGATCTGCTTGATTTAGTCTTCATTATATATCCAGCCTTTGGAGGCTTATTTTGTATTATCGATAGAATTTTGTAGCAGCTCATATCTATTTCTTGTACGGCCATTGAGGTTTATGCCAGATCAACCATCTATTGTATTGACCTTACATTGCTCATAATAAGGTCAAATCTTTGCTTGTGCTTCTACATCTTGAATATATTGTGATGTGTTGATGAATCTTGTATGCACTTAATAACTCAATAAATTAGTAGTAGTTGGTGATTCCAAGAAAGAATTTGGTTTGGGATCATTATAGTGGTATCAGAGCCTCAATCCTCCAAACCCGTGGAGAGATCGGTGCATGCATAAGTACAGGGGAATTGTTATGGGTCAAAGGAAGAAAAACAACACTGAAACAAAGGAAAAAATGGAAGGGTTAGGAGACGACCATGAGCCTTAGGGCTTGGCTCTCTTAGTAGCCAAATTTGGTAAGTTCTAGCAACACATGAACCACACAGAAAGCACATTGGTTCGGAAGTTGGATGAGTATCAGGAAACCAACAGAAGGGGACAGGTTGAAATCTCTGAAACCTTGAAGAAAATTGATGAGAATCTACAGAAAATGAACGAGAACCAAACTAGGATAACTGAGCTTCTGATGAAAGTAACCCATCGAGGCAAAGATACTGATACGTATGGGAATAAGGAGGCTGGAGGGTCCGGTGGAACCCATGAGGAAGTCAAATATAACCCAGAGAAAGAACTGGGATCCGAAGGAAGTCTTGGAGGTGGCACGTTCCATGGGCAGATGGGTAGCAGGACCAATCATAGGCCATATGTGCCAGTGTTCACGGATGAACCACTAGGCCAACACTTAGGTAGCATGGCTAACCCCAGACCATACATGCCCACATTCAGAGATGAGAAAGGGCAGCATGAACAGGTTGAAGATTTTGTGGAACAATTAGCCAGGAGTACCAGGGAATACTACAACTTGGATATGAAAGTTCAAAGACAGATGTCCCTAGACCAGTATTGTCAAATCAGGTTCAGAAACCATCCTAGGAAGAACCATAGGGGTAGCTTTGAGTTCGAGCGAAGGGAAGGGAAGATAGAGATTCCATACTTTGATGGTACGGCTAAGATGACAGCACAAGCATGGGTGCAGAAGCTGGATGCTTACCTGCAACTTAACCCCATGAGAGAGATGGAGGCCATCAAGTTTGCCACTATGTACTTGGATGGCAAGGCCCATGACTGGTGGTACCATGGGATCACCACACTCGGACACAACTAGATTGTATCCTATATAGAATTCACTCAGAGGCTCATTGATAGATTTGATCTAGGAGATCCTGAGTTACATTTCCAAGAGCTCACCCAACTCAAGCAAACAGGTATGACTGAGGCATACATTGATGAGTTCCAAAGGTTGGCAGTGATGGTGCAAGATATGTCCCCAACCAGGCTCATGATGCTCTTTAAAAAATGATTGATGGAACCCTTGAAGGGTTGGGTTAAGGCCTTCAAGCCTACCAGCCTATAGGAAGCCATTTGGAAGATGAGGGATCTGGGTCCAACTGCTAAACCAAAATTCATACCCAGACCATCTCTTAACAATGGTGGAAGAGATCAAAGGCCTCCAATAAACCAGGGAGGACGTGACCCTAAGGTTTATGACAAGGGCCGTGGCAGAATAGATGAAAACACCAGGAGGGAATTGAGAAGGAAGCAACTATGCTTCACATGCAAGGAGCCATGGAATCCCTCACACAAGTGCATGGGACGAGGACAGGTACATTACATTGAGGTCACTTCAGATGACGAAGAAGAGGATGAGTATGGTTAGATACAAAACATGGAGGCCAAAATGTTAGAGGCAACAGAAGAGGAGGTTCCAGAACTATACTGTGCGGTTGGAGAGAAGGCTACGTTGGCATCTATCAGCGGGGTACCCAAGTTCAACACCTTCAGGATGAGAGGG
>ML777190.1:10320-33813 GCA_009831015.1 Picea engelmannii
CCCCCTCAAAGAGGCTTATTATCTGAAATTATCTCTTTTTCAAGGCGTTGAGTACTTTTTCTGAGGTTTTTCTATGATATATTGATATTTGGTTCTTAACAATCATATGGGAAAAAGAGACATCTTCCAGGACTGACAAACAGACGCCATGAGTTTAAAAGACTAGATTGTAGCTTCAGAGACCTCTACAAGACATGAAATCTCCTGAGAATATTTCATTGTTTCAATGACAGAGGAGGAAGCTAGTAAAAAGGACTGGGATATGGATTTTGCCTTAAGACCAGAAGGAAATTCAGTGGTGACTTCCAAGATAGATCTAACAGATCAAGCATGTTGCAGATAACAGTATAGAGATGTACAAAGCCTGATTTGTGTCCAGAGGATTCTCCCAGCAAGAGGGAGAATATTATGACGAGACAATTTCTCTAGTAATCAGAAGAAGTATACATAGAACAAACATGATTCATTAAAAGAAGTTGGCATAGTATGAGATTAAGAGGGATCATGTATGAAAATCCTTTTATTTGAGATGGATTTATCTCCAGCGCCATTTGGTGCCATACATTAGTCAGGCCATGGAGACATGACTACAATAGAAGATTGAGTTACCTTGAGAGAAAGAGGATAAGCTACTCTCAGTGTCAATCATTGAGCCACTCGCAGTTTCGTATGAAGCTTATGTGGTGATGGAGTAGAGGATATACTCTTAGAGTTCAACAGCTACATTGAGAATAAAGTAGTCATTCTCAGCTTCATAAATAGCAGTTGTAGGTGCAGAGTCCTATTTCTAGAAGGAACAGTTGCAGAAAAAGTAGAGGACATATTCTCAGGCAATGAGACAAATAGTGCTTTTCATAAAGCACATAGAACCAACACATGATTATTGAGTTATAGTTGAGAAAGTGTACCAGGTTGGTACAATGTCATGTGAAAATTTGGTTTTGAAGTACATGATAGGAAGGCTCACATCTGCAAGTTGAAGCAAGCTCCAATATCTTGGTATGGCAGGATTGATAGTTTTCTAATGTGCTTGGTCTTTACCAAGAGTAAATTTGACCTGAACCTTTACTTCAATATTGAGAATGATGGACCAATTGTATTGTTGATATATGAGGATGAATTATTCTTGACATATAAAGAAAATCTCATCATAGATTGTAAGAAGAAGCTTGCCACTGAATTTGAAAAGAAGGACCTAGGCCCGATGCACTATTTCTTAGGTCTTGAAGTATGGAAGATCCCATAAGATATTTTCCTTAATCAAGGAAAGTATGCTTTGGAAATTATGAAGAGATTCAACATGATGGACTGTAGAGCCATGTCCACTCCTATACATGCATAGTTTTTGTTACTCTATATAGAAAAATGATTGGTTCGTTGATGTATATGATGAATACCAGACCATATATATGCTTTTCTTGAGTTAGTATCTGGTGGATCCCAGACGTGTTCGCCTTGTAGTTGCAAATCTTGTGATGAGATGCCTTAAGGGTACATTGGACTATGGCCTATGTTATACTAGATATTGTGACTTCAGACTATATGGCTATACTGATTCATCTTGGGTTGGAAGTGCTTTAGAGAGAAAAAGAACTTCAAGATGTTGTTCCAATTTTGGGGTAAGCCATGACTTCATGGAAAAGCAGGAAGTTATCCAGTATTTCTCTTGGTACCACAACAATGGAGTACATTGCAACATTCGTTTCTAGTTGTGAATCCATATGGATTCAGAAGTTGTTGGCAGGCATGTTCAATCTATAGATGGAAGCTACCATGATTCTATGTGATAACCATAATTGCATAAAGATGACAGAGAACCCAGTGTTCCATGATAAGACGAATCACATAGAGATTTGGTATCACTACATTTATGAAATGGTGTAGAAGGGAGTTTTAAAGATCCAATATGTTGTCACATATGAGCAGGTTGTAGATGTGTTGACTAAGCCTTTTTCTCATGTGAAGTTTGAGTACTTCCTAGAAAAGTTTGGTGTAGTCCGAAAGGCCCTCCCTTGAAAGGGGGAGTGATGTTGACGATACTATGGTATCCTGACCAACAATGGGTAGATCAGTTAGGATTTTATATCCTAGGGGAATAATCATTCCTGGACAGATCTCGAAGGTCTAGTAAGGATGGTCTGTCAGAGTACATGCGCATGTATATTCCAGTTGTGGTTAGCAGTGGTATCTCAGTTAGGATTTAATATCCTAGGGAATCTTATGATTCCTGGGAAGATCCCGAAGGTCCAGTAAGGATGTTCTATCAGAGTACCACATGGTAGCTTGTTAGGATTTTATATCCTAGGGAATCTTATGATTCCTGGGATTATTCCAAATGTATGGTAGGGATAGTCTGTCAAAGTACCATAGATTTTTTTGTTGATGGACCTGCCTCATTTTGTTGCCACATATAGATGATGATGTTCCAGCTTCATGTTGTTGATGATGTTATTGTTCCAGCGTCATGTTGTTGATGATGTTGATGTTCCAGCTTCATGTTTTTGATGATGATGATGTTATTCCAGCTTTGTGTTGTTGATGTTGGTGTTCCAGTTTCATGTTGTTGTTGATGATGATGATGTTACTCTAGCTTCACGCTATAGATGATGATGATGTTCATTTTATACTGATGTTGACGATGAGAAAAACTTTTGATGACCTATAGATATGACCTTCAGTGTTCCTGATGTTGATGATGATGTCCCCTCGTCTTGATGGTGTATTGAGTCTAATCATTTTTTATTGATGTTGTTAGTAGAATACCCTTTTTGTTAAGGGGGAGTGTTGAAATATTGTAACTTCGAAGAATATTCTACCTGAGAGAGAGTTGAATAATATTATTACATTATATTTAATTAGGCCCTATTGTGCCTTAGTAAAAATCGGCCCTATTATGCCTTGACAATTAATTGTAAATTAAGAGGGTAAAGTGATAGGTCATCCCAGACCTAATTATAGGATGGCCAAACCACTTTTTATAAGAGAGGTCGATCCCTCATTTGGACACACACACACACACTCATCTCTGTAGTGCGCAAGTGTTGGAGGAGAAGTTGCTACAACTAGGGGTGACATCAAGAAGTTTTTTTGGTCTATCTCTTGGTATTTCTTGGTTAAGTGGTGCGCTACTCCTCCTAGTGAAGGAGTAGAAGAGAATCTTTTGTTCGATCTTTGGTCTATCTATATTAAGGAAGTTTTTCTTGGCTTTTATCCCTCATGAGGCTTTCCCGGGATAATTTGTGTGTGTCTATTTTTGTGTGATTGTCTCTCTTTCAATGATATTATTTATGTAGCTAATGTGATAAATGTTTATAATAATAATAAAGAAAAATAGTAACTACTAGTTGTAAAAGTAAATCTTTAACATTGTTGCTTTCCTTGAAACTGTTGTGTGTTATACTGAGTTCGATGCGCGGGATTATACTATGGTCATTACATAGGTTTTCCTGTTATTTGCTCAATGTGGACCCTATATGTATCTGAAATCCTTTCTTTCATCATTTCCATAGTTCTGCATTCTTTGTCTTCATGTCCCACTAACTTACAAAAATTACAAAAAGTTATCTTCGACATTGTCTGCTACTTCTGCATTAGGGGATAATAATAAGGATCATGTACATGTACTTTACATATTTCACACCATGGTCCTTTTGAAGCTAAAGGGTTTTGAATACCCACTCCTATATACTGCGAAAATAATGGACACTCATTCTTGTGATGACCCAAATGGATATTGAAAGGCTCAAAAATCAAATTTCTCAAATGCTCAATAAAACAACATGATCACGAATTTCTCATTGCAAGATTTATGGTGGCACAAATGGATTGAAAAATGGAGTCCGTATGAAAAATTTATCGCAACCTAAAGTTTGTGTCAAACAAGTAAAAAGTCAACTGGTCAAGGGACATGTGGCATCTTCAGCATGTGACACATGGCAGCTTCTAAATTTGAAAAGTGGCACCCATCAGGTGATGACATGTGGTATCACTAGGTCATGACAAGTGGCAAGGGTTCATGATGACAAGTGTCAAAGTTTTGATAGTCCATGTGGCAAAAGATTGGCCAACCATGGGATGACACATGGTCCAATCCAAGGCTGCCACATGTCACCATGGTCAAGGCCTTAAAAAGGTCAAATTTATATTGTTGGAATCCATGGGATTCGATCCCATGACCTACCTCTTCAAATGACTTAAGCACAATGAGCTAGCCACAAAGGGTGAATTAGTACTTTAGAAAAAAAAAACCCACTTTTCATAAATTTAAACTTAAGCACCTTTTTCCAGCTAAGGGAGGTCCGCCCCTTGGGAACTAGGCCACATGGCCCTCATATGACCACATAAGAGGGGGGGATGCCCTAATTGGGGGCTTAAGCATATTTGTTTCCAAATTTTAGGTTTTGACCTTTTTGTAGTGGATTTTTAGCTGATTTTTAGTGATTTTTGAGGATTTTTGGCCCTCTGAAGGAGATCTGAGCCCAATCTTAGGCCAAAAGGTTGGGGGCGAGTTGGATTTTGAATCCCAACTCAAAATATATATAAACCAGAGGTTTTTGAAAGTCCAAAAAATTTTAGAACAAAAGAAATGTTGTAGAATTATGAAGCCAAAGATATTTTTATGCAGGAAAGCCATTGAAGATGGGAACTTTGCAGGTCAATTATGGGAGCTACGCTCAACCATTATTAGTGTTATCAGTTGTGTTTGGTTCTTGAGGTCGAGAAAAACATAGCCATACCAATTTTTAATCCATTTGAAACTTTTCTGATGTGATTTTGGAGCATTGAAGAGAAATAAGAAATCCTGACCCACTGAGACAAAGGCTCAGAGACGCAAGCAATCTTGCCAAACTCTGTTAACAACTTTGTTATTGTGGTTTGATGATTCTTTGTGTTTACTTTCAGATCTGAATTTTATATTATGTCTGCTATGATATATCATTAATTTATTGTTCCTTCATCAATTCCTAATTGGTTAATGAACTCATGCTTAAAACTTAACCAAGTCTTTAAAAGATCATTTCAGATCAAGTGGTATTAGAGAAGGTTGACGATTTGGTTTTAAGTTTGAATGATTACCAGGGAAAAACTAATTCATGGTGAAGGCGAGCTTGTAGAAGGGGATCCTAAGATTGGATCAAGAAAGAGGACTTCTCAAATTGAGGAGATGGCATCGAAAGAAGGCAAGTCTCAGAATGAGACCGAGTTGTAGAAAACTTTATTCCCCGTGTCTAAGATGGTAAAGGTCTTATATGAGGATTACTTGGAACATAAGAGGACTTTCCAAGGGGAATCTTCTAAACAAGAAAAATGTGAAGAAGGATAGGATCCTCCTAAACCTCCTCCTTCACCTCCTTCTTCTCCATCAGCTTCTTCTTCTTCAAGTACAAGTTCAAAATCCACTGCAAGAAAACATTCCCATAAACATAAACATGATATGCCTTTACTTAAGGTTGATGTGAAATTTGAATTACCCATGGATGATGGTGAAGTCAATGTTGAGAGGCTTGATAACTGGGTCAGACAGATGGAAGTTTATTGCCATGTGCAACAAATCAAGGATGAGGAAACTCAAATCAAGTTGGTGTCGCTTCATCTTGTAGGCACAACACTCATCTAGTGGAAGAGTAAGTTTCAAAATGGCATACTGGAAGTTGGTAATGTATTTCCATCATGGAAATATTTTTTTTTTGCACTTAGAAAGAAATTTTATCTTTTGGGTTATAAAGAGAAGGCTTTAATTAAATGGAAAAGCCTTTGTTATCACATATGTTGGTAAAGGGGGTGTTTTCCTAAGAAGTGACCCCCTAGAGAAAAAATGGCAAGAAGTGGGTCAAAAAATCACTTATCCTAAGTTTGAGGTCCAAGAGCGCATTGTCCTAAGTAGCAAGCAGATCTGGGCGGCCAAAATCTATGCACTCAGATCTATGGCACATGTTTAATTCTAGACCCCCCACCTTTCTGAATTTAATGGGGAGGGATCCGATATGGTGGTTTTATATTGCAGGACCCCCACTATCATGGCACCTCCTCGTGATGTTGGAAACCCCCCCCCCATGCGTAAAACACTAACCACCTACCCCCACTCTAATATACTAGTTACCACTTCCAATTACCACCCTCACCTCCCACTGAAACTTGTCTTCCACTTACCTATCCCTTCTTTGTCATTGTGTCAGCACCGCTACTCACTTATCCCCACCTGCCATGTGCATTCCATTCCTTGCCTCATGTCACTTCCCCATTTAGCCTCTACCTCTCACTTCCCACCATATGTCTCCCATGTCATCTTCACCTGTATGATCATCCCCAATCTCCCTTTTCCACCACACTCTATGTCCCTGCATCATCGTTGCCACGTCCCGCCACCTGGCCACTGAGCATATGTTGTATCCTATTGAAGTCATTCCTGTCACTTCGCCTGTTCCTCCTCATCATCATCCATAGTCGTCGACCATTCTTCCCTGTATGCATCCAACAAGGCATAGAAGGAGAAGGAAAGATATCCACATCTCTGAATGCGGGAGTTGACACTGCTCACTCAGATCCCAATGAATCTGTTAATGAAAATGTGGAAGGTGGGTGAGACGTCGTCTCCTTCCAAAAATAGAAGGTCAGGAAGGGACAAAGCGCAGAGGCAGGTTGTCAGTCTGTATTGACAAATATCACTTCCAACAGAAGATTGCATGGACAGTCTGACCAATGTCTGCATGCACAACCTGACAAAGAAACTCATCAATGCAAAGCCTTAAGCTCATGACATGATCGTGCCTCCAACAGTGGAGCCAGTTCTAATTATATGTAGGCATTTTTTCCATTTTGTTAGCATCGATGGTAGAGCTAAGCTCCCAATTATAAAGTTTTAGCGAGGCCTCTGGTTCTCTGGTTATAGACTTATATTTGAGACTTCTTGTTTACTAGCAGTGAGCCCCTTCCTTACTCTTTTCTTCTGACTCTTAAATATTGGGCATGGATGATCAAGTTGGGTGTTGTAATGAATTTATAATGTAAGTTTGATTATATTGGTTTTTGCAGCATTTTAAGGTTGAAGTTTTTAGATCTGAGAGGATCTCACATTTGGGACTTTTCCTCCAAAGGCTGCTAGAAGACCGGATGTCCAGAGTAGAATTTCATTCCTCTCTAGTTTTTCCTCCACCTACTCACCACTATGCAACTTACTGGCCTAAGTTAGATCAAGACCTCACCTAGATCTGTATGTCCAACCCAGTTTTCTGAGTTAAAATGATATTGTTTTAAGTTTACTCCCATTTGTTCACCCTTTATAAAGAACCTGTGACATATAAAATGATGGGTATCATGGTTACTCCTGCTGCAATCCAAGAGTGACTCCTGGTGATAACATTTATGGTGTCGTTGTTGAGGACGAAGTTGAATATTTTCCCTAGGATTGAATGACATTGAGTCTCTAATTATGAAGGTGCATCAGGCATCAGAGCCCTCCAAGATTTCTACTATGCACCTAGCGAGTCCATGGTGAGGACTCCATTGGGGAACCTATTGTTTCAGTTGTGGCTTCTAGAGGCAGGCATACGAGGTCCACCCCCTAGTTTCCCTTGACAACACCTGAAGTAGATCTAGAGAATCTTATCAGAAAGGGAAAGAACATCAAAGAAGGATCTTCTATTGTTGAATCAAGTATTTTTGATAGTTCTCATTGCCCTCTGTTTGAGACTCCAATATCTGCTTCTCAGTTTCCTATCAAACCTCTTGTTGGAGTTTCTCATTTTTTAAATTTTGAGAGTGTTCCTGTTGAGTTTTCTCCTTGTGGTCTTAGATTAGAGGGAGAGATATTTATCACTCCTATATCCCCCAATGTTGTAGCCTGGTCTAGACCCAGGAATTCAAAATATTTTCCCACCCCAGGCTTCATCGTCCATTCTCCTATTACTGTTGCTACTATTGTGCCCACACAAACCTCTGTTCCCTTAATCCCTGTAGCCTTTTCTTCAAATCCTCTATTGATCCCTTTCCCTCCTACAAGCTCATTTGCAGTCTCCCCAGGATGAACCCCTTCTCCCCCTAGTTCTTCTCCACCTAATATCCCTATGGAAAGTGCTCATCCCCCTGCGAATAGAATGGATGCCATAATGGTTGCAATGTATGCCCCTCTGGTCTTACCTCAACCCATGAATCCTCTCCCTGTTGGAGATTACTTGAAGTATATGCCTAAATTCACTGAAGATTAGGACATAACTGCTAAAGAGAACCTTGCTTCCTTCTACAGTTATGCAGACAACCTAAACATTGAAAATGAAGATGTCTGGATGAGAGTCTTCATCCAAAGTCTTTATGGTGAGGTGAGGAAATGGTTTAGGGGACTGACCCCTATATCTATTTTTGGGATTGAATCTCTAGATAATGCCTTCTTGAGGAAATGGGGAGATAAAAAAGATTGCATGTATTATATGACAGAGTTCGGGTCCTTGAGGAGAAAATAAGGAGAGTCTGTCTCTGACCTCTCCAAAAGATTCAATAAGATGTACAATAAAATCCCTGCTGAATTAAAACCCTCAGAAGCCTCTGCCAAAATCACTTATGCTAGTGCCTTTGACCCCCATTTATGCCTCCTGATCAGAGTAACAAGAGTTACTTCCTTGGATAACATGCAAGATGCAGCTCTAAAAGTAGAATCCAATGTGTTGGCAGTTAATAGGCTCAGAAGAAAATCTAACAGAGACAAGGGAAGAGGGAGATCTGAGGCCTCCACCTCTAGTTCTTCTATAGCACACCCTCAAGTAGATTAATTGACCAAGATGATAAAGTCTATTTCTGCAGAGATGGAGAAAATTAAAATGGAAGGTAAACAAACGTACATAAATCCTAAAAACATTGACAACAGAGGCAACTTTAAAAGGCCGAACAATAATGCTCCTCGAATCATGCCAAGGGAGAAAAGAGACAGAGATAGAAGCGATCAGAAAATCAAGAATCCTCTCCCAAACAACCTTGTTATTGATGAGGAGAGAGGAGAAGAAGAGCTCAACCCTAAAATTCATTGTATTGGAGACACCTCCCCTTTTCCCCATTTGACTCAACCCGCCTATGAGGAGTCCCTTATGAACAGTCAAATAAATGAGTTGATTAAGGGGGAGAAAGCTAGTAGCAGTACCAATAAATATAACCTTCAGTCAAAGAAGATAGAAGGGAAGTCTGACAACCCTAATCAGCCCCTCATAGTGGAGGAACATGTTAAGCATGCAACATATATCACCAAGGAAAAGAAAATTCAGAATCCCTCACCAATAGTCAAAGACCTTGTCCCAGAGGTGAGAGAAATTTTGAATCTTCCTTCCTCTTTTAACTTTGAGCATGAATGTTGTCCCTTGACCAAGTTTTGAGGAACACTTGGTCATATTTGACCATTGTTGGATATCAACACCCTGTCAAATATGGAGTGCTAGGTAAAGCAGAGATCATGGGATCTCAGCCCACTTTTGGGGCCCTTTTAGGGTTTTGGGTTAATGTAATGGGAAAGGGATGTTAGCCCATGGGTTTACCCATGTTTTAGGCCTACGTTGTAAAGTATAAATAAGTAGCTAGTGTCGATGGCTTAGTGCTAGTAATTAGATCTATGTGATCAAATGTAAATGCTCTATGCATGATTGTAAGAGGCTTGTAGAGATGAGTGCAAGTGTTGTAAGTGTTGAGTGCATGAATTGTAAGGAGGCTTTGTGCTAGATCTACTCGAGGAAGGAGGATATGGCGAGGTGCGTGCAGATCTTCTATCCTATGCAGAGTACATTTAAGGTCTGTGCTATAATCAAATTGACCAAATCTAATAAAGAAGAAGAATACTTTGTGGACATAGCCCCAGGGTGGGGGTGAGCCACGTAAACCTGTGTGTCATGCTTTGTGTTGTTGCTTTCTTGTGTTTTCACTATCTTGCTAAGTGCTATGCCATGATTAGATATATTTTCTTATGCTTTGTGATTCACTAGATGTATATGAATAGTATATATGATGTGTATGAGGATGATTAGTGTTGATCTATAGGATCTAATATGTTTTGTTGTTGCTAAGCACTAAAATATCTTATATCTGAGCAAGTACTACGATGTTTTGTCTTATCTGCGAAGTACAATAAGGGTGAATAAGTGATGAATGAATGATGTTAAGTTCTTTGTAAAGAATATAATCACAGGTCTGTGTCCCAGCTAAGTTTGCAGACACCTGAGTCTTACAACCACCCCTGCCTCTACCTCGGGTGAGACTTCATCTGCTTCGCAGGTGTTGCCGAAAGGGCTGGTAGTTAGGGATTTTTTGGTGCGCTCTTGAGCGTTGAACCCTGGGTCTGCCCCTGTGCCAACAAATGGTTATGTTGCCAAGACATGAAACTATTATTGCTCGAAACTGAGGAAGAAGAAAATTTGTGCAAAAGAAAGCTCTTTGCGTAGATATGTTGCCCTAGTGTGCATCTTTTTACTCGACCTGTGAAGATTTGTGCCAGGAATAAGGTCAAATCTAAAGAAAGGAAGATCAGATCTGAAGAAAAGAAGCACGTTTTGAACGCTCTATGCCAAGAAAAGTAAAAGTGGAAATTTTTGAAAGAAAGAAGTCAGATCTGCAGAAAAGAGGTAAGATATGTAAGCTCTGTGCTCTAATAAAGGTAAGAATAGTCAGAATTTTTTAGATATAAAAGCTTTGTGCTCTAAAGAAGTAGGATAAGTGAAATTTTTTGTTTTTAAAGCATGGATCTAGGTATGCTTGATATATTTTTTCCTAGCTTCAAAACTAGGGCATTAATAAATGAAAGAAAGTTTGATATGAATAGATTTGATAAGTATAATGATAGATATGTTATACCTATGCATAGAAAGAACATCTAGACTAACAAGTGGATGCAGGATCCTAGAAAGAGTTTTGTGCAGGCTAGCTACCATGATCCTGGTGCACAGTACAAAATAAGTTGTGGAACATTTAAACAAAAGAGAGGGTTAACCCTTTGTTACAGTTGCAGAAGACCGAGACATATTTCTAAGGAATTCCCTGGTGGAAGACCTAGTTGTCTCTGTTGCAAATATTTGGACCATGAAGTGTTGGATTTCCCTAGAATGATTACTAATATTGAATGAATGAATATGTATGAAGAAAATCCTAAGGTAGATCTAGAAATAGTAGAAACTTAGAAGGAATTAGAAAATATAATGCTACATATGAAAGACACCTTAAATGATCACCAACATGTTAGGCTATAAGATATCTTCAAAGAAAAGGAGCAAGTCGAAGAAAGAATAGGAGACTTCGACATTGACTATATTCTTGATGAAGAAACACAAGTGAACATTATGCCAGAAAGAACTTGGGAAGCTATAGGAAAGCCTACCATGATCCCTTCCCTAGGAGGGACAAGTTTATTCAGAGGAAAGCTAGTAAACCTATGTGGAAGGCTCACCCGAATACCTATGACTATCAATGGAACTTTGACAGAGGAAGCCTTTGAGATTATTAAATTTGTTGAAGACAATGCCCTATTTACCATGCTCATAGGAAAACCTTGGATTGATAGAGAACCAGTCAGACGAAAATAGGGAGAAGAAGTTTTGGAACAGAAGAAGCAAGAGTTAAAAGAATTTATGACTAGAAGGATAGTGCACTTGATTGAAGAACATAAGAGAAGATCATAGATATTTAATACCAGAAACTCTGATGTCGAGGGTAAGAGAACACTCAAGGATATGCAGAAGATTGAATTACCTATTTTTGATATAGAAGAAGTATTATCCACGAACCCTAGGAAATACTTTCAACAATGCGATGTAACTAAGACCACAAAAGATAAGCATCAAAATGGTAAAATCATTACTAAGACAAAGCTCACTGAGAAGAAGGCTAGAAAGTTAAGAAAGAAAAGGGATAATACTACAAGGTTACAAGAGGTTCTAGAGGATACTTCATGGACAAAAAAAGTGCAGAATTGGAACTTCACCAAGATATCAGAACAATGACATAGAGTACTTTGCCATGATGAAGCAATATAGTCATTGGGGCCAATATATCCGTTCGACTTCCACTCCGAACGAGAAGAAAAGAAATAAATTTTCATCATCAAACCATTGAAAAGCGCCATAATGGGTCGAACAAGAGTTAATGAAGGATCATAATTGTTGCCAGCAGACCATTACTAAGTTTCCCTACTTAGTCCATCACGCCATGCACCGAGAATAATTTTTTCTAAGTGAGAATTTGAGCACGAAACTTGATATTAACTCACTCTGAGATCATTACCTTGTTACCATACTATTCATTGTAGTCTTGGAATTCCTTTCGCACCTGAGCTAGTTGACCCAAGCTTGTATGTCGGACGATCTCAGTGTTGATGAGAAAATCGTTGAAGAATTTTTAATTGACTTAATGACTGAGAGAGTCATGTTAGAGCGAGGAATGTCTACAGGTGTACAGGCATCATCCTTGGGATAATTTCTAGCTTCCCCCTCCACTGCTCGAGCGGGACCATCCCGACTGCCTTTGGAAAGATGATCTAAGATCAGAAATGACTTCGCCACTATGAATATGATCCCAAGTATCTTGCCGAAGTATATTCCACCACTAAGCGGAACAGTGAATCGAGACACTATACCTAGAGACTTCGACTATGTTGTGGTCACTGCGTACCTCCCCAAAGGGGTGCATGCATTTTTTGTTGACCAGGATAAGCTCACATCGCTAAAATTTAGTGATTTTAACCTTGGAGATCGCAAGGTTTACAGTATGCTAGCCCCTCACAAGTAATTAACTATCACAAAAGGAAGGAACCCAAATATTGTCCCTTGACAATGGACCCATAACCTCATGTAGTCAACCCTCCTCAATTTAATGAATATTCCTCATTTCGGGAGGCATCAGGAAGTGAATGCATGCATTAGATTATTGTTTTCCTGCTACCATGGAGGATACTTATGGTTGGACCGTTGCATCACTGTGGATCCGATTCTAATCAATCAGATCATAGGGTTAAGCATGTAGGGCCTTGACCTACATGATTTTTACCCTCGAAATACCACAGATCATGCTCTTGCCTAGTGAATAAAAGACACATATGGTGATGTAGAGAAGGGCATGCGAGGTTACAAGGTAACCTCAATTGAGAATGGAGAAGTGTGCCTTGGTTGCTAGTTGATCCCAAGGAAGTTAGTCCACAAGAACAAACCCACATAGGTGACTAGATTTGTAGTTGACCTCGTAGGGAAGTGTGCGGAGGGACTACAAATGAACTGGGCAAAGTACCTTGTAAATCATCTAGAGATTGACTGCACACAAGTGCAATACCAAGGGTATGACTTCCACTTTAGTTGGTTTCTCATACTCATCACTTTCATCACTTGGGAGATACCAGAAAGTGCCACATTTTCAGAGATCGAACCCTTCAAACCACTAGCCACGAAGTTCTATACGCTGTGGTACTCCAGTGACATGAACAAGTAGTGGCACTCCAATGTCATCTTCCATGATTATTACAACCAATTAAAGAATTCAATTCATTCTACACCATGCCTCACACCAAACACACTTCATAGGTTTATACCTTTGATCAAGTTCAACGTAGACTGCCACTTCACCTATATCACAATGCACGTTGATGAGCACAAACAACTCCAATCATACTATAAGTTGACAAAAGAAGACTTGGAGCAGATTACCAAGGAATGGTTGGAGAACCTCCTTGTTCCAGTGGACCCCACAGAGATGTCCAACGTGGATAGTCGTGAATCCATGCCAGATAGACCTGGCCTGCACAAGAATAAGAAGGATGTGGAAGTTTAAGATATCCATAGCACATCCACGAAGACTACTTCGATCTCACCTGCGAAGGAAGGTGATGGTGAAGAACTAGGTGGCACAGAAGTTGAGAAAAACAAAGGTGAGGTTACTTCATCTGGAGAGGAGGAGGATCCCTCTAATAAAAGGAAGATTACCCCACCAAATCCCTCATCCCAAAAACTAGGGCCACCCAGACTATGTTTAAGACTACCCTTACACAGGACGACTTTGACTTCTTGATCATTGCGCTGAATGATGCTTCACTAGAGATCGCAGAAAAGTAAGAAGCGAAGCAGGAGGAGGTATTCAGCTGAATCAAGGGTGAACTTCAAGAAGTGCAGCAGGAACTCCAGTCTAGCAAAGTAGTTTCTACGACACCCTTGACAATTGAAACAACAGGAACAACTGATGAACCCACCTAATTACGCCAGATCATCGAGAAAGTCGAAGCTCACCTTCGACGAGCTCATGAAGACACAACACAAACTACCTAGGATTTGGCACAAGTACATAGCACACATATAGTACAATAGAGGAAGGAATAATAGGAAAAGATTGCCCTAGAAGTGAAGTGGAAGGAGGAAACATCATAGTTACAACAGAGCAAGAACCAGTTGCTAGCAGAGCAACTTGAAGTACAAGAAAGAGTTCACAGAGAACTTTTCTCTATGATGGTCATTGAAGTGAAAATGGAAGAACATGTCCCACAGCAGGTGGCACAACTTGAAGAAGTAATACAACAACTTTAGCAGGGAAACACATATGTGTAACTTCATACCATGCCCAAGACTACACAAGAAGTAATAGACCTAAGGTAGGCAATTGCCTACAATGCAGTTGGCCGAGTAAAACCCTTGGCTTTGGAATGTAAGAAGATAATCTCTAGAAGCACCCAGACTTATGAGAACCTTACAAAGAACCCTAAATTGCATACATTAGAAGCACATCTCGAAGAAGAAAAGAAGCATGAAGATACGCTACAAGTGTAGCTAAAGGCCTTGACCCCAGTTGAAAGAATGAAGTAATTTCCAGAACAACGCACTACCCAACAACAGGTACACATGCTACAAAGTAAAGTGATGGAAGTCTTTCAATGAATTCAACCACTCCAAGATAAAGAATGCCAGTTGTTCAATGAAGTTGAGAGCTAAGCAGCCGAGCTTGAACAGGTTTTCATCACTACAGAACAAGACATGGAAGGACCAGTAAAGGATGCAGTGATCCAGGAGTTCACTGAGCAAGAAGCTATCACATTGCAGCAAGATGAAGTAGCTTGAGCCAAGCTCGAGACATTCAAAGAGGATCTGATCAGACCAGAGTGACTCGGGATGAGTCACAGGTGAGTGTTGGGGGCCTGCTGGCCCTTGACCAAGTTTTGAGGAACACTTGGTCATATTTGACTGTTATTGGACATCGACACCCTGTCAAATATGGAGCGCCAGGAGAAGCAGAGCTCACAAGATCTTGGCCCACTTTTGGGGCCCTTTTAGGGTTTTCGGTTAATGTAATGGGAAAGGGATGTCGACCCATGGGTTTACCCATGTTTTAGGCCTATGTTGTAAAGTATAAATAGGTAGCTAGTGTTGATGGCTTAGTGCTAGTAATTAGATCTATGTGATCAAGTGTAAATTCTATGTGCATGATTGTAAGAGGCTTGTAGAGATGAGTGAAAGTGTTGTAAGTGTTGAGTGCATGAATTGTAAGGAGGCTCTGTGCTAGATCTACTCAGGGAAGGAGGATCTGGCGAGGTGTGTGAATATCTCGTGTCCTATGCGAAGTACAGTTAAGCTCTATGTTGTAATCAGATTGACCAAAGCTAATAAAGAAGAAGAAGACTTTGTGGATGTAGCTCCAGGGTGGGGGTGAACCACGTAAACCTATGTGTCATGCTTTGTGCCATTTCTTCCTTGTGTTTTCACTATCTTGCTAAGTGTTATGCCATGATTACATAGATTTTCTTATGCTTTGTGATTCACTATATGTATATGAATATTATATATGATGTGTATGAGGATGCTTAGTGCTGATCTACAGGATCTAATATGTTTTGTTGTTGCTAAGCACTAAAATATCTTATATCTGAGCAAGTACTGCGATGTTCTGTCTTATCTTTGAAGTACAATAAGAGTGAATAAGTGATGAATGAACGATGCTAAGTGCTCTGTAAAGGATATAATCACATATATGTGTCCTAGCTAAGGTTGCATACACCTGTGTCTTGCAACCACCCCTGCCTCTACCTCGGGTAAGACTTCATCTACTTTGTAGGTTTTATCGAAAGGGTCGGTAGTTAGGGTTTTGTTGGTGCGCTCTTGAGTGTTGAACCCTAGGTTTTCCCCTGTGCCAACAATGAAATTCAAAAAATCAAAATTCCTGTGCCAATTTCAAAGCTAGTTAAACATGACAACTTCAAAAAATCCCTATCTAAACTATTGCAGTCTGATCCATCTTTCCATCCCACAGACTCAGTAAATCTCCAAGAAAAAAAACCAGCAGTCATCTTAGGTCCTATGGTGGAAGATAGAGCTGATTCATCCTCTCCATTCTACACATCCCTAAACATACATGACAAGGTGCTTCATAATTGCCTGATGGATTCAGGGCTCCCCATAACCTCATGCCTAAAATAGTCATGGAAGAGCTCGGGGTGGAAATAACAAAGGCCTATCATGATTTGTAATCTTTCTATTCAAGGAGGGTGCAATTTCTTTGAGTCATCAAAGATCTGGTGGTAACCTTGCTCAAGCTTCCCATGAAAAGTGTGGTCTTGGATATCATGGTAGTTGATGTACCTCCCAAGTTTGTCATGCTATTTTCAAGATCTTGAATTAAAAAGCTTGGGGGAACACTACATATGGATCTCACATATGCTACCATTCCATTCTTTGGAGGGGAGCACAAAATACTGTATAGAGAAGCTCAGCTGGCCTACATCATCAGTGATGAGGCAGACCCCACCAATCACCCTATTTTCTCTCTGGATACTGATTTGGGATCCAGTTTGCTACAGCTCACCAACACCCCTGAGGCTCCTCTTCAACTCAGAAAGTAGCCAATTAACCCCCATGAAGATTCTTCCCCACTTACTTCTGTATGGAAAATGTTCCTTGATGGAGCTTCCTCTAAAGGTGGTGTTGGCGCTGGGGTAGTTTTGGTTTCCCTTGTTCAGGAAGCTATATCTCTGTCAAACAAGTTAGAGTTTGAAGCTACTAATAATGTGGCAGAGTACAAGGATCTTATTCTGGTCTTAAGGGATGCAAAGGACATGGGAATTGAAGAAATATCTGTGTTTGGGGATGCCGAGTAGATTATTCAGTAGATCAGAAATATTTATCAAGCCAAACACCCTTGGCTTAGGAGTTATAGAAATGAAGTATGGGACCTCATTGATAGTTTTTTCCTCTCTTTCAATATATCATTCACTCCAAGAGGATAAACCATTGTGGTTGATCCCCTAGCTATTTCAGTGAGCAATTCTAGAGTCCCTCTACCACCCAAGCTCAGGTATGATACAGAAGTGAAATACATGCCCTCCATACCTGACAATGTCAAACATTGGAAGGTTTTTGAGGATGATATTGAAAAAAAAAGATTCCTGGAGACTATTGAGGAATTCTCTGCATTGCACATTGATCAAGATCCTGGTTCTGAATCTGATCCCTATGCTAGTGATTTTCTTGACAAGATTGGTGATCATCATATTGTTCAGTTGCCTAGAAATCACATCCCCAAAGGACTAGTTCCTTTGGAAATTCTTTTTTATAGAAATGATGTGGCAGTAAAGGGAAAAATCTTAAAGGATGATGTTGATGTGGATGAGTGCAATATTGGCACAGAGGAGAATCCAAAGCCTGTCAAGTTTTCTAATAGCTTGTCAAAGGAGAAGAAGGCTAAGTATACTGAGCTATTAAAATAATTTGTTGATGTATTTTCTTGGACCTATGAAGACCTCAAAACATATGATATCAGTGTTATAGAGAACAAGATCCCATTGAAGGAAGAATCCAAACCATTTAGGTAGAAGTTGAGACAAATAAATCCTATGTTACTTCATATCATGGAGAAGGAGGTAAGGAAGTTGTTGGATGCCCAAATCATCATACCCTTGAGATATTCAGAATGGATAGCCAACCTGGTCCCGGTGAGAAAGAAAAGTTTAGAAATCAGACTCTGTGTCGATTTCAGAAATCTAAATAGGAGATCAAAGAAGGACAATTACCCCTTGCCAAAGATGGAACATATATTACAAAGGGTAACAGGTGCATCCAGAATTTCCATGATTGATGGATTTTCCAACTACAATCAGATCTCTTTTTTACTTGAGGATAGAGAAAAGACAACGTTCACCACTCCCTGGGGCACATTCATGTATGCCAAAATTCCTTTTGGATTGATGAATGCAGGAGCAACATTCTAGCGAGCCAGGGAAATAGCCTTCATTGGAGAAAAAGATAAATTTTTGGTCATCTATATGGATGACATAACAGTCTTCTCCAAATATGATAAAGAGCACTACTATCATCTACGAAAGGTATTCTTAAAATGTAGAAGATTTGGTCTCTCTTTAAATCCAAAGAAATCATTGTTTTCCATGAAGGAAGGGAAATTAATGGAGCACATAGTATCAGCTGAGGGAGTCAAAATCAACCCTAGAAGGGTGGAGACGATCCAAACCTTATCACTCCTAAGGTCCAAGAAATAAGTCCAGTATTTTTTGGGCAAGATTAACCTTCTAAGGAGGTTTGTTTCCAATTTTGTTGAAATGGTGAAACTCATAACAACCATGCTAGGAAGGGAAATGAGGTAAAATGGGTTGCCAGGTTTAGAAATTCTTTTGAACAGATCAAGAAAGAATTGACTGAAGTGCTTGTGCTTATCAATCCTGTTTACTATAAAGATTTTTTAATTTTCTCTTTTGCTCCATTTGATACAGTGGCAGTTGGTTTACTACAAAATAATGTTGAGGGATTGGAGTAGCCTATATCCTTTTTTAGTAGGGCATTGAGGGATGTAGAGATCAGAAATGACATCATGGAGAAACAAGCCTATGCATTGGTGAAATCCCTCAAGGATTTCAGGATCTATGTCCTTCATTCAATAATTATTACATATGTCCCTTCAACTGTTGTGAAGGACATTCTGATTCAGCCGGACATAGATGGGAGGAGGAGAAAATGGATTGCCAGAATACTCGAATTTGATCTAGAAATCAAACCTACCAAGCTAGTTAAAGGTCAGGGTTTAACCAAGCTATTGGTTGAATCTAATTGTAAGGATTTTAGGGTTAACTTCATCAACATTTGCTCAGAAAATCACCAAGCTGAATTGTCTGATGGCAATCCTCAGGACACCCCTCCATTGGAAAAATGCACCTGGTATAAAGATATTGTGTATTTTCTGCAAAAGTTAAATCCCTTGATGGAATGGGGAAGCGCAAGGCAAGAGATTTAAATCTCAAAGAAGTCAGATATTTCCTTATCTACCATGTATTGTATTGGATGGACCCTCTAGGAATGCTTCTGAGATGTCTAAACCCAAAAGAGGCCCAAAGGATTATGTTTGATTTTCATAGCAGCCTATGTGGGGGACATCATTTCTGGAAGACAACAGCCTGCAAAATTCTCAGGGTTGGGTACTACTAGCCCACTTTATTCACTGTTGTCTATAGAAAGATCAGAGCCTATATCAAATGTCCAAAATTCTCAGAAAAGCAACAACTCAAATCCTCATCACTAAAGCCCGTAGTAGCTTCAACACCCTTTCAGGAGTGGGGATTGGACTTCATTGGGGAGATTCATCCTACTTCAAGTGGTCAAAATAGATGGATATTAACTACAACAGATTATTTGACCAAATGTATAGAATCCATCCCCACCAGGAGTGCTTCACACAAGGTAATCATCAGTTTCTTGGAGGATATCATAGCAAGGTTTAGTTGTCCTAGCATAATTATCACTGATAATGATGCATACTTCAAGTCTAAGACTTTGATCAAGTTCTATGAGAATTTTGGGATTTCATTAATTCACTCCACTCCTTATTATCCCCAAGGAAATGGACTGGTAGAGTTCTCTAATAAAAGTTTGATCAATCTTATTAAAAGACTATTAGAGGATAATAAGAAGGCATGGGATTCAAAGCTCAAATTATCTCTGTGGGTTGATCGAGTGACAACGAAAAGATCCATAGGTATCTCCCCTTTCCAACTTGTTTATGGGACAAAAGATGTTTTTCCCTCTCAGTTGGCTCTACCTGTAGAAAAATTCTTTCAGGATTATCAAGGAGAGCCTGATGATATGATCATAAGGATTCATCAACTGGTGGAAGTAAATCATACCAGAGAGAAGTTGATGGACAGAGCTCATAACCATCGGCAAAGGATCAAACAAGACTTTGATAAAAAGGCAAGAAAAGAATTTTTCCAATTGGAAGATCTAATGCTTAAATGGGATGCACCTAGGCAAGACAGAGGAAATCACAACAAATTTGAAGCCATGTGGATCAGGCCTTTCACAATCTCTGAAGTATTTTCAAATAATACTTACAGGTTGCAGGAATTGAAGGGTGAATAATTTTTTAATGGCCCTGTGAATGGGCATTTCCTGAAGAAATGTTTTACTTGAGCCATAGGTGGCTCTCATGTATTTGTAAATGTTGCTTTTTCTTTTGTTTCTATTTTCAGTTCATAAGTGACTCTGTAGCCCAATAGCAAGGCATTGAAACTGCATAAGAGTTCTTGTCATCTCACAGGGAGCAATCCATCACCCATGGAGCCTAATGTTATCACAGATGTTGTTAAAGGGGGTGTTTTCCTAAGAAGTGACCCCCTTTGCCGAAAAAATGGAAAGAAGTGGGTCAAAAACCCACTTATCCTAATTTCGAGGTGCAAGAGTGTGTTGCGCTAAGTAGGAAGAAGATATGGGTAGCCAAAATCTACGTGCTTAGATCTATGGCATAGGCTCAATTCCAAACCCCCCCACCTTTCTGCCTTTTATGGGGGGGGTCCGATATGGTGGTTTTATATTACGGGCCAACCACTATCATGGTGCCTCCTCATGATGTCAGACAACCCCCCGCTAAACCACTAACCACCTACCCCCCCCTCCAATATACTACTTAACGCCCTCACCTCCCGCTGACACTTGTCTTCCACTTACCTGTCCCTTCTCCATCATTGTGTCAGTGCCACTCCTCACTTATCCCTGCCTGCCATGTGTATTCCACTCCCCGCCTCATATCACATTCCCCTTTAGCCTCTACCTCTCACTTCCCACCATCTGTCTCCCATGTCATCTCCACCTGTATGATTTTCCCCACTATCCCTTTTCCACTGCACTCTTTGTTCCACTCTTTGTTCCCGCTGCATCGTTTCCACGTCCCTCCACTCGGCCACTGAGAATATGTTGTATCCTGCTAAATTTGTTCTTGTCACTTCACCCGTTCCTCCTCATCCACATCCATGGTCGTCGACCAGTCTTCCTTGTATGCATCCAACAAGGCACAGAAGGTGAAGGAAAGATAGCCATGTCTCTGAATGCGAGTGTTGACTCTGCTCACTCAGATCCTGAAGAATCTATTAATGCAAATCTAGAAGGTGGGTGAGACGTCGTCTCCTTCCATAAATAGAAGGTCAGGAAGGGAAAAAGTGCAGAGGCAAGCTATCAATATGGATTGATAGAGATCATGTCCAAAAGAATATTGCATGGATAGTCTGACCAACGTCTGCATGCGCAACCTGACAGAGAAAATCATCAATGCAAAGCCTTAAAATCATGACATGAACGTTCCTCCAACAACGGAGCCAGTTCTAAGTATATGTAGGCATTTTTTCCATTATGTTAGCATTGATGGTAGAGCTAAGATCCCAATTGTAAATTCTTAGCGAGGCCTCTAGTTCTCTGGTTATAGACTGATATTTCAGACTTCTTGTTTAATAGCAATCAACCCCTTCCTTACTCTTTTCTTCTGACTCTTAAATCACAGGAATGGATGGTCCTGTCGGGTGTTGTAATGACTATATAATGTAGGTTTGAATATATTGGTTTTCACAACAATTTAAGTTTCTTGAAGTTTTCATATCTGAGAGGATATCATATCTGGGACTTTTCCTCCAAAGGCTACTGGAAGACTGGATGTTCAGAGCAAACTTTCATTCCTCTCTAGTTTTTCCTCCACCTACTCACCACTATGCAACTTACTGTCCTAAGTTAGATCAGTACATCACCTAGATCTGTATTTCCAACCTAATTTTCTGAGTTAAAATGATATTGTTATGAGTTTACTGACATATAAACTGATGGGTATCGGGCTTACTCCTGCTGCAATCCAGGAGTGAATTCTGGTGGTAATAGTCTTAAACTAAGAAAGGGAAAAATAGTGAAAGAATACACAGATGAATTTCGTAAGATGGAATTAATGTTGAATATTCCATTACATACCCAAGAAACTCTTATGAAGTATATAGGAGGTTTACCTGCACATATTCGTAACACTGTATTTATAATTGGACCTACTAATATTGATGAGTTTTATGTTCAAGAAACATACATTGAAGAAAGGAAAACGTGATTTGGTGTATCAGAGGAATCGTCTTCGAGGAAAGAGGAAAAAATAAAGGGGAATGGAAAGAAATCAAATTCAGCAACAAGAAGGGAAGATAAGCTCTCTTGCAAGCATTGCAAGAAACAAGGTAATGGTGATGACCATTGATGGAAATTGCATCTCGAGAAGCGACTGAATTGATTCAAAGAAAGGAAAGAGAGGCAAACAGTTGCAACAATAACATGACCAATAGACTTGGGATATGATTCAGGTGATGAGACTAAGATCACAACAGTTGGTTTGATAGGTAAAATTGGTGATGGATATGATTCTAAATGCAATTTCTTTCACATAAGGGTGATAATGAAACACACTAAGATCGATACATTGATAGATAGTGGATCTCAATCTAACTTGATTTCAGAGGAGGTGGTTAAAAAATTGGGATTAAACACTAAAATGCATCATAAACCTTACTCACTTAAATGGATAAGAAACAATCATAAATTGCACATAACAAAGCAATGCACTTTAAAGTTTGCAATTTCATCAAATTTTATGGATGAGGTAATGTGTGATGTGGTGCCACTCAATGAAGGTGGAATGGTCTTAAGAAGCCCTTATTTGTATGTGTTATCACCGAAATTTCGTCTGCACATGGCGACAAGAACTCCACATCATCTGCACATAGTGACAAGAACTCTACATTATCAAAACAGCAATGAAGTCATTCATGGAACTATTCACAGCATTCCAGAAGGGTCAAATACTATACAAAAATTGAAAGACACTTCACATCAGTAAGGTGCGCGCGTATGCGCGGGATAAGAACGTGTTGTGCGCGCTTAAGCGCACGATGCACGACTGTCCACATAAAAAGCCGCGCATCTGCTAATATGGCACATTAAATGCTTAAGTAGGCCTCCCGACCGCCAATAGACCTTCGCCCGAGATGATTTGACATCCAGATCAGGGTCGGTCCTGCAAAAACGGCGAATTTATGGCTTAAGCAAACCCTAAACTAGCCTGTGTGTACACCGGGAACTAGTTACGTGACCGCCTGGAAATGGCTATAAAAAGAAGTGAAGGCTCATTGTTTCAGCAGGGAATTCAGAGTAGAGTTACGCTGCCCAGATGCTTCTAAGCCTAGTCTTGGATCACCAGTTCATCAGCTGT
>ML777190.1:45433-55879 GCA_009831015.1 Picea engelmannii
GAGAGAGAGAAAGAGAGAGGGAATGAAGGACAAAGGAATAGAGAGAGAGTTTGTAAGTGGCAAGGGATTAGGGAGGGAGATGGGCAGAGAGAAAGAGAGGTAAATAGAGAGGGGGGGTAGAGTGGGGGAGAGATAGAGGACAATAGGGAGAGAGGGGGAAAGGAGAGAGGGAGAGAGGGGAAGATAGAGGGAGGGATGGAGAGAGGGGTAGAGAGAGAGAGAGAGAAGAAGGGGGATATACAGTGTGTCAATTTTCACATGAAGCTCTATGTGACTAATTTTCAAATCTAAAAATTTCTTCCTAGTGATCTCACAGTAATGTTGGAGTTACTTCACACACGCCTAGGATTTATTTTTCCTAAGGTATTTCCTTGTTTATTAGTCATAATTATTCATTATCCAGTCTCTTATATTTTAGGGGAGAATATTCCACCCGGAGAATATTCTCTTTCAGTTGACACTTCAGTTTGACTAGTTGAGTTGAGTTTAGATGTTGCATTGGTTTTGTCACCATGCAACGTTGGGATCATCACCAAATAATGAAAAATTTCCTTGGGATCATCACCAAACTAGCACATTACCCTTGATTCCCTAATCTACTCCTCACTACTCTATGTTCAGTCAGTTAATTGAAGACTAGTTGACTAGTTAACTCAACTAGGTGGCAGTTCACTGTCGTAACTGCCTAAGAGACTAGACTAGGTCGCAGTTCACTCTCATAACTATTGGTGTGTGTCTATATCACTCTATTAAACCAATATGGTGCATTGGTTCTCCTCCAGTGTGAACTCATTGAGTTATACAAAGTATATCTTGTGTAAATTATTCATTATTCACAACGGTTATTGAGAATTCTTCCATTCTTTCTCTCATTCTTATTCTTTCTCAAATTCTCTATGAAAATGTGTGTATTATTTTTTATCTAGATATATTTTGTGTAAGTTAAACACATTTACATGGTATCAAAGCTAACGTACTGTTAAGAAAAAGATACACCAAAATTGTTTGCAGGTACAAAAGATTAAAGAAAACAAAAATATGGATTTCCAAAAAGAATTCATTCTTACACCTTACACTTTACCTTGCATGGAAGGATAAAATAGTCATACATCTCCGAACCATAGGGTTGTACAGGTTAAAATTGAATACAGATATAGAACCGACATCATCCATAGAAAAATCCAAGTATTTAAATCGCATGGATGAGGCACTCGGAACAATTTGCAGTCTTCTTTCTCTCGATCTCCTTTTTCACATATCTTTCTGGAAGACTCACAATGAATCCTGGGCCACCTTGGAAGGGCTCTTTAGAAATAGGATGAGATGAGGGGACACATGCTGGAGGTGGAACTGCTCATATTAGATCCAAAAATATTCAACAATATTCAATATTTCTTTACAAAATTTAAGGATTTACTGTTTCAACTCAAATCTTGCGGGGTTGATAAATCGAAGGAGGAGAAAGAAATGGTTCTCACCATTCTCTCCAAGATTGTTCCTAAATTATTTGTATTCGTATCCACATTCTATTCTGTCAGATTCGCCTCTGGAGCCACATGGAAGCTACCTTCTCTTGAGGACTTTATCGAATCCCTAACACAAGAGAAAACCAAGATCATCAACATCAACACAATCAAAGGACCAAGGGTGCATGCACTCATTGTGTGATATGGAATCCACAAATATCATAAATCTAAATCTAAATAGAAATAGAAATCTCATGCACATCCAAAGAAGTAAGGGTACACAAAACCCTTCAGCGATGCCTCCAGATCGAAAGGTGAAAGGGGAAGAAAAGGAGAGAAATGCACGTACTGTCACAAAGGATTCCATCCAAATTCCACATGAATGAAAAAAAAAATAGATATAATGACTCAAATACTTCAAAGAAACAACCATAGAGATCGTCTCCCCGAGGGTGCTAAGAAGAAGAAGCCAGAAGATGAGAATTCCAAGAAAGGAAATTCTAGCCATGCCTTGATTGCCATCAACCCCTCTCCCACTGCTTGGATCGTATCTTCAAAAGCATCACATCACATGGTTTCCTGAAAAGTAGTATATTCTTCATTAGATGCATGCAAAGTTCCTCCTGTTATGATGGGGTACAAATCTTATGTTGAAGTATGGAAAAGGAAGGATTGAACTCAACAATGGAAGCTTCGAGAATGTGTTGCATGTTCCCAAACTTTTTTTCAACCTTCTCTCAGTGTATCAGATGATGAATTTTGGCACTAGAAAGAAATTCATATTCACACGAAATGGCATGGACATCTATGAAATGCAAACCAACTCTAGGGTTTCTATCAGTCAGGTAAATCATCAGTATAGATTGTATGAATTTTATGAATTCATTGAACATGATTTTGCTTTACTGCTTACTCATGCTGATGAAAGTAGTAGGATATGACATGAAAGGTTTGAATTTTAGATACATGAAACAAATTATAAATAAAATATTGGTTTATGGTCTACCAGTCATCCATTTCTCGAGGGGAGTATGTGAGGGATGTGTTCTCGAAAAACACACTCAAGAAAAATTCTACAAAGGAAAGTCTCAATGATATTATGCACCTTTAGATATGATCCACAGTGACCTTATGGGTCCTTTTTTGCATCCATCCATCAGCAAAGTGAGGTTTGTTCTGATTGTTTTTTATGATTTCTCATGTTTTACGTGGATATACATTCTCAAGAGAAAATACGAGGTCTTTCAACACCTCAAATATTTCAAAGCCATGGTTGAGACTCAATCTGGAAAGAAGATCAAAGTCCTTATAATTGATAATGGGGGAGAGTGTGTAAATCATGAGATCCATAATATTTTCCATGAGGTAGGGATTCAATTGCAACACACAGTTCCCTATACTCCATAGCAAAACAAAGTTGTTGAGCAGAAAAATAGATCTTTAAAGGAGATAGCATCTTGCATGCGACATGCAAAGTCACTACCATAGATACTATCATCCGAAGAACTTAATTGTGAAACATACATCCAAAACGGATCTCCCCATAGATTTTTCAAGGATAAGACCCCCTACGAGGCTTGGAGTGGCCTCAAACTGAAAGTGACCCACTTTCACATTTTCGGTTCATGTGCATGGGCTAGGATTCCCTCTGAAAAGAGGAAGGAACTTGATCCACAAAGAACTGAGTGAATTTTTGTTGGCTACCATGATAGTGTGAAGGGATATAGAATCATTTACCTTTCCTCAAACTGACTCGTCATTAGGTGAAGTGTCCAATAATTCGAGGAAACTGTCTTGCATGTACCTCAGCAGCCGCATGTAGACACCTTCATTCTTCCACCTATCTGAGATGATGAGAATGCACATGCTGAATCTTCTTTAGATGAGTGTTCTGATTCATATGACTCAGATGATTCAGATTCAGATTCAGTATAGTCAGATGCAAAGTCAGAGCATCCAGATGTAGTTGCAGAGCTAGAGAAGAGGCCCAAAGGGGGAACAAACTACTCTTCAGGATGCAGGGGATCTTGTTGGTGATCCAACTCATACTAGGAGGACTCGATCTGATTTTGAGGAGCCTCCTATTGGACTCACTGCCACTGAACCATTTCCCTCTAGGCATATTTTCTTGGTTCAATATTCACATCCACATTATTATGGAGATAATGCTAGAAATCCATTTTGGGAATCTACCATGCAGGAGGAGTACAACTCCCTCCTCGAGAACCAGAATTGGGATCAAGTTCCCTTTACTTCTGGGAGAAAAATTTTCAGATGAACATGTGTCTATAGGACCAAGAGCATAGCGGATGAACATACTATCATATATAAAGTTAGGCTTGTTGCCAAAGGATTTTAGCAAGTGCATGGTATTGACTATGACGAGAGCTTCTCTCTAGTAGTGAATATGGATTCCATACGATTGTAACTTGCCATTGCGACAGCCCAGGGATGGGAAGTCCATCAGATGGACATGAAGAATTCATTTCTTCACAGTGATCTCTCTGAGGAGATCTATATGGAGAAGACCTAGGGATTTATGTAGGACTCATCTTTGGTCTATTGACTAAAGAAGTCCCTTTATGGCTTCAAGAAGGCTTCGAGGGCATGGTATGACAAGATGGACTCATACCTATTGTCACATAACTTTGTACGTTGTAAATCAAACCTGAATGTATACATGCTCAGGATCTTTGATTCACTTCTACTCTTAGTTCTATACATTGATGATTTTTTGATCACCGATTGCTTGACTTCAGTGATTGTTGTAGTCAAGAGGATTCTACATGACAAGTTTTTTATGACGGATATGGGTCCACTACACTTCTTCCTTGGACTCAAGATCAATCTAGATGCATCAGGAATCAAACTATCTCAGGCCAAGTATGCACGAGATATCCTTGAGAGATTTCACATGATAGACTGCAAGTGTGCTTTGACTCCATTCCTATCAGGATTCGAACTTGACGATGGTGGGGATAATCCACTGGTTGATATCACATTGTACAAACATCTTGTGGGGAGCTTGTTGTATCTCACACATCTAGACCAGACCTCTCCTGTGCAGTTGGCTCAGTTTCCAGGTTCATGCAGGAGCTGCATGAGCTACATTGGAAGGCTACAAAGTGTATCCTTTGATACATACAGGGAACCATCACCTTTGGGATACATTATGTAGAAAACTCTACATTATATCACATCAGGTTCATTGATTCTTATTGGGTTGGCGATAACATTGATTGCAATTCCACATTTGGTTACTCACTCAGTATTGGTTTTGGGCCTATCTGTTGGTCGAGCAAGAAGCAAGATTCCATTTCTCTATCTTCATCCAAGGCATATTATAGAGGGGTAGTTAACATAACCATTTAGGCTATGTGGCTAAAACATTTTCTCAATGAGTTGGGCATTCAGTTTCATCGGTCGATCATCATCTGGTGTGACAACTAGAGCACTTTGAAGTTCTACAGAGATCCATTTCATAGGTAGCAGATGAAGCACATCAATATCCACATGCACTACATCTAGGACTTAGTACATGAGGGGATCATCGACCTACAATTTTGTCCTTCAGCAGAACAAATGGAAAACATATTCACCAAGACCTTCACTAAGAAAAAGTTCCATTCTCTGTGAAGTCATTTTGTAGTGAAGGACACAGTTTCCTAGCAATTGTGGTTATTCTTTTTACATACATTTTACCTTTAGGGTGGGGGGTTCCCATGAGTTTTTCCCTCTTTCCTCACTTTATTTCAATGTATCTTTTTTATTTGGGTACCTAACATGGCCTTGTTTCTAGGACCCATTCTTTATTTTCACCATAGTGACGTTTAGGGGGGGTGTTGGAGTTACTTCACACACACCTAGGATTTCTTTTTCCTGGTTTTTTTCCTTGTTTATTAGTCATAATTATTCATTATCCATTCTCCTATATTTTTGGGGAGAATATTCAACCTTGAGAATATTCTCTTTCAGTTAACACTTCATTTTGACTAGTTGAGTTGAGTTTATATGTTGCATTGGTTTTGTCACCATGCAACATTGGGATCATCACTAGCTAATGGGAACTTTCCTTGGGATCATCATCAGACTGGTGCATTACCCTTGATTTCCTGTTCTACTCCTCACTACTCTATGTTCATTCAGTTAACTGAAGACTAGTTAACTAGTTAACTCAGCTAGGTGGGAGTTCACTCTCGTAACTGCCTGAGAGAATAGAATAGGTGTTAGTTCACTCATGTAATAGTTGGTGTGTGTCCAAGTCACTCTATACCACCACTATGGTGCATTGGTTCTCCTCCAATGCACACTCATTGAGTTATATAGAGTATATCATGTGTAAATTATTCATTATTCACAACGGTTAATGAGAATTCTTCCATTCTTTCTCTCCTTCTTCTTCTTTCTCATATTCTCTCTGAAAATGTGTGTATTATTGTTTATCTAGATCTATATTTTGCAGGTTCAATTAATTTACAAGTAAAACCCTAGATATTATTACTGAACAATTTTACATTGACAATGATTGATGGAAAACATATGCAGCGGAAACAAGAAGATCAGAGATGAATCATTAATTCACATGAGAAAAAAAATTCAGTTTTGTAATCTTGATAACATCAGAAATGTCGAGGGAAAAACCATCCCTCCCAGCTAATACAATATAACCAAAATATAAGAACAACCTTATCGTCCAAAGTCACCAATACTAAGAACAACCTTGTTCTCCAATAACCATACAAATCAAAAAACAAAACCTTAGCAATATGTATAAGAATCTCCTTTGCACACGAATCTATTGTATATAACCTATACATCATGTTGATGTCACATTTCATCATGTATGGATCTATACCTACCCAAAAAACAGATACGTGATTCACCTTACTCGCAACCCACATATATACATTGTTTTCTCTCCTACAAACCACATATACCCTATACATGATTTGTCCTTCTGAAACTCACATATATACATTCTTATTCCTCTTATCAATCATGCATGGTACCAAAAATTCAATCCACACATGCGACCTTCTTTGCCTCTCTCTTTAGGGCCACATCCACTACCTTGTAAACTTTCCCTTTGTTAAAATCATCAATCCTACTAGCACAAGTGCAGGCTCACTTATTCTATCTCCATAATGTCTTCACACACTTTACATGATATGAAATGTCACAATGACCTCTATCCTATATACATAATTCTTAGGGGTCACCATAGAATCTCCTCCACAATTTAACATCAAATTGGGATTTCCTTGTGGGTGTGAAGCCCCAACACAAGCCCATCACCAAACCCATGAATCCTCCACTCAAATCCAAGGGGGTTTTCTCCAAACCAAAAGTGTGATATCGTTCCCACAACAATTCCCAAATTCCCACAACCTAGGGCCATGTTAGAATACCTACTCGAAGCTACAAAAATCAACACTCCCTCTTAGCGAGGGAAGTATTCTCACGACACTCCATAAGTGGTAATTACTCCCGATGATACCAAAGAATCAAAACTCCCTCTTAGCAAGGGAGGAATTGTGTCCTCCATTATCACTTGGAAATATCTATGTCTCCAATACTAGATCCTCTACCATAGCTTCTCTCCAATCCATATGAGTGGTTACTCTCTTTGTCACTGAAGAAAATACTACTGTCCAATAATCCTGACTCACTGCATCCTTGGTCACTGAAGAAAATCTCATTGTTTGGCATGATCTCATCCTATAATACACCTTGATATTAGAAGCCTCCTACCTCTAAACCTCCTGTGAAAATTTCATGGCCATATAAACCCATGACACCATCCTGATAGTATTGGAATATGCTTGTATCACATATATACCTGAAGGTTGGTTCCCACTAAATGATTGAATCTCCCTCTAAGCCTCATGACTCCCTATGAAGTAGGACTCCCTCTAAGCCTCCTAGATCCCTCTAAATTTGGACTCCCTCTAAGTCCACACAACCTCAGGAGATACTTTCTCCCTATTAACTATCCTGTGCATAGTCCTAGGATATTTCTCCTCCTTAATGGATCCTGAGGGTTGACTGCCTATGAACTCTTACTTCCTCTAATATGGCACTCTGGTGGGGCCACCTGCCTCACCACTAGTGAAGTTTCTTATTTCCTCTACACATGTACTACTGGTGGGTCCACCTACCTCGCCACTGGTGGAGCTACTTGCTCCCTCTGCGCTACTGGTGAGACCAAATTCCTCATGTACTGGTGGAGTCACCTACTCCTCCTCATCTATTTCTCTACTCCTATTGACCACATCATGCATAGGTTGGACCCTCTTCCTAAAGACAAGAACCATCACTGATCTAAATCTAGATCATTTGAGCACAAACAATACATGTCCATCTCAAAATAATATGTGGTAACCCCTCCTCTCAATCTATGATACTAAGAAGACACTCCTCCCGAGTTCTGGAACCCATAAAATATTTGACACCCTCAACACCACTCTCGACTCCATCTATAATGATATAGTACCAGATCCTCGTACTCCATGCTTGGTTCCCATACCAAGATCCACACACAAGTCTGATCCAGTCTCTGTGAAAGTGTCAAATAACTCTCTAGCACTTGTCATATGGAAATATGCTTCGTTATCCACCAACTAAGTTCCCATGCTAGAAACTTTAGCTGAAAGGGAGGAGACCAACAAGATCTCCCTCTGAAACCTTTCTACAACCTCATCAACCTCTACTACTGAATCTTGGTACCTTCTTCCCCTTCCCCTAAGGTGTGGAAACTGTGAAGAAAAATGACCATACTCATGACACTCAAACCATATATATCATCCTTGGACACCAACTAGGTCTCCTCCTCGATATAATCATCCCATATCCTCTCGGACCCTAGAAACATATATTGTGCATAGATCCCCTGCACAAAAGGTTCCCAAAACCTGGGAAGACCAAACCAACATCTAAGAACACATGTCCATCCCAAAACAACACTACATAGTCCTACTCCTCAATCCTTGAGGCTAAGAACACACTCCTGACACCCAAAGAACATTTTCAACTCACAACACACCCCCTGACTCCATAAGAAATACCACTACTCTAGATCCTTGTACTACATGCTTGGTCCTCTTACCAAGATCCTCGTATATACCTAAGTCAGGCACTATGAATCTCACAAACAAATCTTATGCCCCTAATATGTGTCGGTGGTTATCACTATATAAGAATGATGCAATCCTCCAAGGAAACAATCATGCTTCCCCAAGTCATGACCCTCAGTTGAAATTCTACCTAAGTCCATCATCAAAGTAACCAAATACACTCTTCATGTCTACACACACTGCCATGGATCATGTGTCCTCATCTGAATAGTACAAATCTATGATTGGACACTCATTTTAGTCCACTCTAGTCCTCCACAAATCATCTCTGCAGCTTCTTCATCCTCCTAGGTCAAATACTTCATACACTTTCATACCTTGACAATGTGCAACTCGCTAGCCCGATGAAGACTCTATCTCATCAACCTGCCAAAATTTTAATCCATCTCATCCGTGCCAAAGCACCTGAGTTGCACCCATCATAACTCACCAAGAAAATTCACTTAAAGTCCATCCATAGGGTTGGTAATATTCCACACAACATATTTATGTGATCTAGGCTCTCTTCCAATCCACCATAACTCATAACCTACCACACCACTAAGATATAATAGTCCACAAATCCTTTTATGGATAGTCTGCTCCAACTAGATACCATCTAAATTTTTGTCACCTACAACCGTCATTGTAGCTCCCTCTTAGAACTATCACCTATGACCTTCCTATAACAATAAAAAGAACAAGAACAACAATCCTCCATTGTTTTATCCAAAATGTGTCTCAAGATGATCCCCTTCTCTTTATATCCCAAGCTCTCAAATCATGTCCATTTTCACATGCAACTCTATGTGACTAATTTTCAGATTTGAAAATTTCTTCCTAGTAATCGAACAGTAAAATACTAGCTATTATCACTAAAGCATTTTACACTGAAAATTATTAACTGAAAACATATGTAATAGAAACACAAAGATCAAATATGAATCATCAATACACATGAGACACAAATTTCAATTATGTGATCTTATTAACATTAGAAATCCTAAGGGAAAAACTTGCCCTCGCATTCAATACAATATCACCAAAATCTGATGGCAACCTTGTCATCCAAAGTAAACAGGACTAAGAACAACCTTGTTCTCCAATAACCATACAAATAAGAAAACCAAACCTCATAAATATTCCTAGGAATCTCCTCTGCACATGAATACATTGTATACCACTTATATGTCATGCTAACATCACTTGTTATCTTGTATGGATATGTACTTTCCAATAAAACCAGGTGCGCAATTCACCTTACTGGAAACCCATGTATATATGGTGTTTCCTCTCCTACAAACCATGTATACCCTATACGTGACTCATCCCTCTACAACCCACATATATACATGCTTCTTCCTCCTGCAAATTGTGTATGGTACAAAATAATCACTCCACACTTGTGACCTTCTTCTCATTTCTCTTCAGATCCAGATTCACCACCTTGCAAACTTTCTCTTTGGTGAGATCACCAATATTCCTAGCACAAGTGTGGAATTAATTATGCTAACTCCATCATGTCTCCACGCACTCTAAAAGATATGAAATTTCACAATGACCTCTATCTTATATATACAATCCTTAGGGGTCACCATAGAATTCCCTCAATAAGTCAACAATAAATTAGGCTTTCCTTGTGGGTGTGAAGCCCCAACACAAGCCCACAAAGACAATCACCAAAACCATGATTCCCCCACTCAAATCCAAGAGGTTTTTTTCCAAACCTAAAGTGTGATGTGGTTCCCATGATGATTCCAACATGCCCAACACCTAGGACCATGTGAGAATACCTTCCTGAAGCTACAAAAATCAACTAAGTGAGGGGAAGAAAGGGGAAGATGCAAGAGAGATAAAGAGGTAGGGGG
>ML777190.1:70558-116312 GCA_009831015.1 Picea engelmannii
GACTCATCAATATGTACCAACATCATCAACTATACACCTTATGTATGTGTGCCAACTCATCAACTACTTGTCTCAACCATGTACTCAACATGTACCACAACCAAAAGCCCTCATCAATTTCATCATCCAAATCTGATTTGTAGATCTATAATAGACCTGGTGTATATGATCACATTCCTGTGAACCTTCTTTAACTTTAAAAACAAGAGACTAGCATTTTCATCAAACTTTTCTTTAGTCTCACATGCCTAGTTTTGGATTAGTCAACAACCCTAAATTGAAGTAATAATAACTTTGAACCTGTAATGTATAAATATATGAAACTGATAACCAAATTTGTTCAATATTTTTTGTACAATTCCTCCAAGTTTCACTACTTGAAACCTCTCAAAAAAGGAGTTATAGCAAAAATGGCATACCTTGCTGAATTCTGGATTATTCTAGAGAGCGACCTTGTAGAGCGTTCTCCACACAAAATGTTTGATGACTTGATCTAAAACTGTTAAAAATAATACTAAATATTGTTCCCTAACCAACACATTTAGTCTCACTGATTTTCGATCTGTTATGAAGAAGTTGTGACGTTTTTACCCGAAACACCTGATTTTGACTAGTTTCAGGACTGGCCACAAACCCTATTTTCCATGAAGTGTAACTCCCAAAATAAAACGACCCACAAGCTGAATTTTTTACCACAGATACTTGGATATGTTTTCTCACTTTCATAGAAATTTCACTATCTGAACCATTATAGAAAAAAATTTATAGTGAAATTGGTGAGATGACCTGTAAATAACATACCTTAGAAAGCACCATCAAAAGAATTTATCCTTCCTTGCATTTCGGCCTTCTTTTCTTCACCTTCACTTAGAATTCCATTTTAGATATCCTTGGTTACCTAAAACACATATAGATATTCAATATTCTCAAGTGTGATTCAAATGAGAGAGCCTTGCCTCTTATTTATACTCTCCAAGTAGCTTCCTTAAAAACATCATCTAGGTCACTTGGCCCACTTTCCTTATTTTAGGGTAGGGTCCACTTCTAATTTATCCATTAAATTTATTATTGAAATAATTTATTTTGTATTCACTTTGAATTATAATACACTCATCACTTCACTTTATTATTTACCTTTAAAATCTCTTAAACCACTTTAATTACTTTGACCTTTTGGGGATTCTATATGACATATGAGGGTCCTCCAACTTCGTAAGGCCATAAATCTCAAACCGTGAGGAGTTACATAATGTTCTACATACCAATAGAAATGGCATGAATTGTACTATCCATATAGAATAGTATTATCTGAAAATATATCATAACTCATATCGTTACCCATCAAACAAACTTGGGTCCATTACCCAAACCTGGGGTCTCCAACTTGTCATGGCCATAACTCTCTAACCGTGAGGAATTATGTGATGCTCCACATACCAATGGAAATGACATGAAAAGAAATATCCATATAGAATATTTTCCTTGAAAAATTCACTTTCCTTCATCTCATTATTCCACAATTAAGCATGGGTTCTCTTACTCCACAAAGCATCTTCCCGTGAGGGCTTTCACCATAAGGGGACCACTTTGGAGTTCATCCATATTTACTTTTTACCAACAATGAAAAAAAAATAATGAGTCATATTTACATCAAACAATATTGGGTCCATTACCCAAACCTTTGTGCTATGGGTCTTTCTTCAAGGGTTGACATCAATGAAAACCAACCTTAATCAACAGTAGCATGAAGCTCAAAAAGTACCATGGATTTAAGTTTTGACTATTTACTTAAATACAAACATCCTCTATATCAAATCTCATCATGGAGCCAAGATTACCCTAGGGAAACTGGAGAATTGGACTATAATTGGTGTATTAGATGCAAAATTTTGGGATCATGTAGCCATTCCTCGCGAACAACTTGGAGCTAATCTGGTACAATGAAGGAGAGAGAAAAAAGGGACCCTTCATCTCCATATTTTCAGGAAAGTTCATCTGCAACCACATTGTCTTTTCCTTTCTTGTAAATGTTCTCATAATTGTATCCAAAGAGCTTAGTCACCCATTTTTGTTTCTCAGGGGAGGAAATGTGGTGTTCCAGAAAATACTTGAGGTTTTGATGATCTGTCTTAATTTGGAATAGTTTCCCCAATATATAAGGGCATCAAAGATCAATGGCATGAAGAATAGCCAACATTTCATTTTCATAGATTAATTTGCTCAAATTTTGTTCAAAAAGTTGTTTGCTAGTAAAGGCCAAAGGTCAACCCTCTTGCATAAGGACAACACCAATTCCTTTCCCTGAAGCATCACATTCCAGCAGAAAGGTCTTTGTGAAATCGGGAAGGGATAGGACTAGAATGGTTCACATGTCCATCTTAAAGGTTTGAAAAGCCTAAGCAGTTGTTGGACTCCAAGTGAAATAATTATTTCTAAGGAGTGCAGTGAGAGGTGTCGCAATCTTTCCATAATTATTAACAAACTTGCAATAATAACCTATTAATCCTAGAAATCCACACAAGCTTTTGAGAGTCTTTGGGTGAGGCCAGTCTTGCATAGTTTCAATATTTTTAGGATCCACCTTGACGTCACCCTTTCCAACAAGATGAACGAAGTACTCGACTTCTGAGGTGCCAAAATCACATTTAGATTGTTTCAGGAAAAGTTGGTGTTGAGAGAGTAGGTGAAGAAATCGATCCACATGAGCAAGATGGTTTGTCTAGGTTTTGCTATAGATGAGGATATAATAAAAGAAAACTAAGACAAAATGATGGAGAAAAAGACAAAATACATGATTAGTGAGGTTTTGGAAAGTGGAGGGAGAATTACACAAGCCAAAGGGCATGAACAAAAACTCATAGTGGCCCTCATGAGTTCTAAATATAGTCTTAGGAATGTCTACCTCTTTCATACGGATCTGGTGGTAGCTAGAATGAAGATCAAGTTTAGTAAAGAACTGGGCGCCACTCAATTCATCCAAGAGGTCATCAGTGACAGGAATGGTAAATTTGTCTTTAATGGTGAGTTTGTTGAGGGCGCAGAAGTCAAGACACATGAGCCAAGAACCTTATTTCTTAAGGACCATGACCACAAGAGAAGAGTAGGGGCTCCTACTAGAGCGGATAACACCTACGTTAAGAAGTTCTTGAATGATTTTCTCAATTTTGTTTTTTGGGGAAAAGGGGTGACGATAGGGATGGATATTGGGAGGAAGGATTCTTGGGACAAGGGGAATGGAATGATCATGAACACCACGGGAAGGAGGGAGTCCCTGGGATTGGAAAAAAACACTTGATATTTAGAGAGGATGTATTGGAACTCCTGCAACATAGAGGGTGTCTCAGTTTCTTATATGGCATGGAGTTGGGCAATAACGCCAGAATGAATCTTTTTTTAGCATCTTTTCCATGTGATGGGAACTAATGATCTTAGGGGAACCGACAGGGATGCCTTGGAACTTATGTTTTTGGCCCTCCCAGTCGAATCGCATGGTTAATTCCTTAAAATCCATGAGAATGGGACCCAAAGTCCTTAGCCAGTATGCACCCAACACAATGTCACAATTGCCCATGTAGATAGAAAACATATGAGATTTCAGGAGGTAGTCACCAATTTAGAGACGCACATTTTCACAACTACCTCCACATTTCATGGACCCACCATTGGTAATCATGATTTGGAAATTATTGACTGCACAGATATATAAATTAGTTTCTTGGGCAATGTGGTGATAAATAAAATTATTGGTGCTTCCACTATCAACAAGAATGATGACCTTCCTATGCTTGATGTAACCAATTATCCAGATGGTTTGGGGAGCAAAGAAACTAGTGAGAGAATTTACGGAAATGACCAGTTCTACTTCGGGAGGGTCTGAGGGAGGGGTTATGTTAGTGGATTTAGGTGACACAGACAAAAGGGGAGATTCAACATCCTCTTCCAAAACATCCTCTAAGATGGCCATAAAAATATTTTTTTCCTTACACTTGTGTCCAAGAAAATATTTTCCATCACAATTATAACATAGGACTTTGATTTGGCATTCAACCATTTCGGCCTTGGTTAATGTTTGGATCTTTAGTGGAGTAGAAGGAGGAGTGGGATTTACTAGTTTAGTGTGTGGAATAAAGGAGGGTTTCTGATTTTGAGAAGAGACAACCTGTTGTGATTCCTTAGCTCTTTTAGTATCCTCCACTGTTATAAGACTAATTTGCACCCAGCCTGCATACCTGGCCTCTGACCCTACTAGTTTCCAATTTCTTGAGCCAAGATCTTCTAAAAACCCCTCTTTTTTTGAGCCACATGTGCCCTAGCCTTCTACAACCTGTGTATGCACACATCCATACACTTGTAGGTCTTCTACAACACGCGTATTCTGACAAAAGAACAAAAAATGGAAAGTTGTAGACAGGAAATAGAGTTTCAGAAAATTGCTAAAACTATTTGACTGCATATGGCCAGTCATCCAACCAGATAAATACCTACAAAATAAGGGGTAGGGGTCTAATTTGAAAGAGAAGAAGAAGAGTATAGAAACTATGCCCAAACTTATCCCCCATTTGCTCCAATTTCCTACAATTGTATTTTGAGGTTGAATAGTTGGTGCATTGTGAAGAGGAGCCCAGGACCAAGTTCGAGGAGCAGTGTCGGCCACATATTGTAAAGTTTACTCTTATGAAGATTAATACAAAAAGGGGGGAGCGATTTTTGAGCGAGATTTCTAGGGTTTGAGCCTGGTGCGAGGGATGAGCGTTTCCATGGCAGTGCCAGGGGGTGGGGTGGCGGTCCCTCCTCCGCAGATCCCAGTCGAAGAGGCCTTTCGCAGGTTGGTCAACAGCAAAGGTAAAAAAATGGCTGCTCCTTTGATTCTGAAATTCATTAAAAAACTGGAGGAGATCCCGGAAATCGTACTTCCAGAAGAAAGACCAATGAAGATCGCCTTGGCTCTGGCTCAACGTGGGCTCGTGGGTCAGTTTATGGGCCTATGGCCATCTTCCAAAACCACGGATGACTGGATCCAGCGGAACTGGAAACCAAATCTGACTCAAGGGGTTACCTTCTACCCGGTGGGGCGTGGGTTTTTTGTATTCGAATTTATCTCTAAAGAGGATCGGGACCTAATTTTCAATAACGGTCCCTATTTTATGGGAATGCAGGGACTTTACTTGAACAAATGGACACTGGACTTTGACCCTCTGGTGGAAACACCTAAAGAAGTGTCGGTGTGGGTCAGATTACCTAACCTCCTAATGCATTGTTGGGACTCTGAATCACTGCAAAGGATAGGGAATGGAGTTGGCAGGTACATCGATAGAGCTGACCACAGAGGGCAGTATAACTGTGCCAGAATTTGTATGGAAGTTGATCTGGAGGCAGGGCTTCCTGAAGCAGTAAAACTCTCGGTTGGAACATGGACCCATTACCAGAAACTAGATTATGAGCTTTTGCCCTTCAAATGCAGGAACTGTCAGGAGCATGGTCACTTTCAAAGGAACTGCCCTAAAAAGAAAATCACTGGGAAAGAGGATGCAAAAGGTTGGAAGAAAGATAAGAGAGGGAAAAACTCATACAATTCTAGAGGAAAGGACAAAAGGAATCAGGAATCCATAAAAGACGGTCAACCCTCTCAAAAAGTTCAAGAAGGCCCACAAACGAACCCAGGCATTGCAGATGGAACAGACGGAGACGAAGACCCTCCATTGGTTCCACCGAAACCAAACTCGCCCACCAAGAGATCTAGCCTGGGCAAGGAATATATTAGTCTGAACTCGAACACGGATACAGAGATCCCAGATGAGGAAGACGGAGAAGCAAGCAGTCCAAAAGGCACTCCGGAGCAGCCAAAGAGAGGTAGGAAGACCGAGAAGAAACGAAGAGAAGAGCAAGCTATTAAGGAAGTGGCTCAAGGTATTCAGTACTCACTCCTTGAAATGGTGCACACCAGATCAGGGGCAAAGCAGGGGAAAACACCAAAAGGTGGGCTCCCTCCTCCTCCAAATAAATAATGCAATACGTCTCCTGGAATTGCAGAGGACTAGGGAGTAAAATGAAAGAAGAAGCCTTGAGAGATTTAGTAAGGCTTGAAAAACCAGAAGTCCTCCTTATCCAGGAGACAAAATTGGAGGAGAATGACCTCCTAAGGACAAGTCATTCATTTTGGAAGAAGGGCCCAGGAAAGGTAGTCAGCGCCAGAGGAGCCTCCGGGGGGCTAGCAACCTTCTGGGATTCGTCTAAGCTGAATCTAGTTGAAGAATTCGACACCACGCACTGGATATACACCAAGTTGAACCACAAAGGATCTGATCACCAGGTAAGCCTCTTCAATCTATATGTTCCCATCTTAATCAATGAGAAGAAAGACTGTTGGGATTCTTTACAATTGTTTCTTAACAATCATCATACCGAGAATCTAGTAGTGGCAGGGGATCTAAACGTCACCCTTTCGTTGGATGAGAAGAAAGGGGGCTCTATTGTTCGAGACCCCTCCAGAGAATGGGTTGAAGATATGATGTCAGAATGGGAGCTAGAGGACATCCCTCCAACAAATGGAAAATTTACTTGGACAAATAAAAGATTAGGCCCTGGCCACATAGCTGCCAGGCTAGACCGGTTTCTTATTCAGTCCTCTTTCCTTACTCTCGGCTTGAGAACCTCCTCTAAAGTAATTCCTCATTACACTTCTGATCATAAACCCATAGCCCTATCTCTTTGCCCTAGAACTTCTCTAGGCCCCATTCCATTCAAGTTTACCCCTTTATGGCAAGAACAAGGCAAGTTTCTCAATCTGGTTCACCACTCCTGGAACGACCCTGTTACTGGATCTCCCTTCTACGTGTGGGAAGAAAAACTCAGACGCCTTAAAACCATTCTCAAATCATGGGCCAAAAAACTGGTCTCGCCTCTGGAGGAAAGGAAACATGCACAGGAAACCTTGGAATTCCACCAACAGGTTATGGAAGAGACTCATATCACCCAGGCTATTCTCAGTCAGGAAGCTGAAATTCAAAGTAAGTTTCATAAAAGTTGCAGAGCAGAAGAGACCTACTAGAGAATGAAGTCAAGGGCGTTATGGCTCCAGGAAGGCGATAAGAATACAACATTCTTTCATAAGCACACCCAATCAAGGATAAATCATAATTCCATCGACGAAATTCACTGGTAGGACCAAGTTCACAGGGACGCGCACATCATCAAGGAGGCCGCTCACTACTACTTTAAAAATATGTATTCAGTCACAACAATGGAAGATTTTGACTCGCACGCTTATCCGCTATCAGAGGTACCCGAACTAGTTACTGAAGAAGAGAATGAGATGCTGAGCAGGCCGATCAGTGATAAGGAAATTAAAAAAGTTGTTTTCAGCATGCATCCAGACAAGGCTCCTGGGCCAGACGGCTACACAGCTCGTTGTTATACTCTTTGCTGGAATATCATCAAAAAAGACTTATGTAAGATGGTCAAGAAATCTCAAAACTGCAACAAATTAGGAGGCAGCACTAATTCTTCTTTTTTATCTCTCATACCAAAAGAGAAGGGGGCAAAGAATTTTAACAGATTCAGACCGATATCTTTCTGCAACACTGGATACAAAATTATCACTAAGATAATAGCAAACAGACTCAAGAAAATACTGCCAAAAGTGATCCCGGAAAACCAGGGAGGCTTTGTTAGAGGGAGACAACTTCTCGATAATATAATCCTAGTTCAGGAAGCCATCCACACAAGCTGTAAAAAAAGAGAGAAAGGAATGGTGGTCAAATTGGATCTAGCCAATGCCTTTGACCAGGTCCGACATGATTTCTTGTTTGCAGTAATGCGGAAATTTGGGTTTTCCCAAAAGTTTATGGGGTGGGTTAAGGCTTGCATCTCTACTCCGTGGATCGCCCCCTTGATTAATGGGCACCCTGCCAGGATTTTCCAAGCCACTTGGGGACTCATACAAGGCTGCCCGCTCTCCCCCATGCTCTATGTCTTACAAGAAGTTGTGCTAAGCTTTCAGCTACAGAGCTGTCTCCTAAACAGAACCCTTCCTAGCATCAGAATTACCCCTTCAACTAACGAGGTAATCCATGCACAGTTTGCAGACGACACCCTTTTATTAGGTGTTGCCAGCATTAAAACAGCCCGACACTTCAAGTTGGAACTCGACCTCTACAAAGTTTGCTCTGGCAGTGAAATTAACTACCACAAGAGCAAGATCTTTGGCTGGAGTTGCACCCCACGGGAACTGCAGCAATTAGGACGCATCCTTGACATGGAAGGCATTTCAGTTTGGGATAATTTCACTTACCTCGAGATTCCGATTTTCAAAGGTCGGGCTATGGTGGCACATTGGCTGCCTTTGGTGGATAAGCTAAAACACAAGATACAAGCATGGGAAGTCAATTGGCTAACTAGGGCAGGAAAAGTTGTGATGATGAATTCTGTCATCTCCAGCCTTCCTATATATCAGTACTCGGTGTTCCTCGCCCCCAAAACAATCTCAAACAAAATCGATGCAATGCTGCGTAGATTCCTGTGGGAAGGAGGTAAGAATTGTGCGAGAAAACTCCATCTAATTAACTGGGATAAGATCAAGAAACCAAAGTTGGAAGGGGGACTTAATATAAGAGACGTGGTTGTCCATAATCTTGCCATGGGAGGCAAATTACTTTGGCGAATGATCACTGGGAAACGAACCTGGAGCAATAAAATACTCAGAAAAAAATATTTTCGAGGAGATAGAGATTGTTGCCTAGAGAGACCCCCCAAAGAAATGAAAGGTTCCCCAATTTTCAATCTATGTCATCGAGCACTGGCTTTCTTTCAGCCACATCTCACTTGGATCTCGGGAAATGGAGAAAAAATCAGTATCATGGAGGATTCCATCCTTGGAGATCAACCACTCATAGGAGTCCGAGAAATTAAGCGTATTGGGGATTGGCTCCTAGCCAACAACCATAAGACTCTTTGGGATATCTCCCTCTGGAAAAGTGATATTCATATTTCATGGCAAGGCTCGAACTTGGGGTGCTATCCGAAGGAGCTCCACGAAGAAGCTATGACCCTTCTAGAGTATCTCCATGGGAAGGCTCTGATTAGTGCTAGGTTCAAAGACAAACGAGGCTGGGGTTCTCCCACAGGGAACTATATAGCCTCAGCAGGCTATAAGGCAGCCCTAAACATTCCTTGGGTCCCCTCTAACCCAGGGCCGTGGAAAGAAATCTGGAACTTCCCATCAATTCCCAAATTTGACCATTTCGCTTGGACCTTGACTCACAACAATATCCTAACTTTCGACAACCTTAAAGAGAGGGGCTGGGAGGGCCCCTCCCGCTGTCCTCTCTGCAGAATTAAAGAAGAAACCCTTGAGCATCTACTCTTAGAGTGTGAGTTCTCAAAAGAAGTTTGGGGCTTCCTTATAGGGGTAGCCTGTCCAAATCTTCCCACTACGGCCTCAGATTTTGTAAGCAACTGGCAGTCTTTATCCCCCTTTGACCTGAGCAAAAAGCATCTTCTCAAAATAGCCTGGATGTGGATTCCCAAATTCACTTGCTGGAAGATCTGGTTGGAAAGGAACAACCAGATTTTCAATGAAGTCAGAAGACTACCCTCCCAGGTGGTAATTAAAGCCAGGACGATGTTGGCAGAAGCCTTAAAAGGCAAGTCCAACCTCAGGAACTCAGCCCCACTCTCGGAGGAGGAAGGCAGATGGCTTAAGGAATTCAACCAGGACCTTTCTAGCATTAATTAAATTAAACCTCTGCAAATTCGAAAATGGGAGATAAGGATGGAGGAGAAGGAATTTCTATAGTGGAGGTCGTCGCTCAAGGAATGGTACCTATTCTTTGACGGGGCCTCGAAAGGAAACCTGGGGCAGGCAGGAGGTGGGGGAATCATTCTAGACCCTTCCGGAAAAATTCATAAATAGTATGCATGGGGTTTAGGCCATGCCTCAAACAACCAAGCGGAATTTCTTGCGCTTTGGCAAGGTCTCAATCAGGTGATAAATTTAGGAATCCGGGCAATTAGGATCTTTGGAGACTCTAAGCAGGTTGTGGAAGCACTCAAAACTAAAAAGCCTCCTAAGGACAGCACTCTGGCTCAGGTGTACAGAAAATCTTCTCTCCTCCTGTTGCAATTCAAAGAATATCATGTGAGCCACATGCTAAGATCTTTGAATGGGCAAGCTGACTTGCAAGCAAACAGTGGCTCACTCCTGCGCAAAGGGCTCCTAAAAACGAATGAGGAAATTCCCCTTCAACCCATCCCATAATCATTTTGGATCCCGTGCTCTGAAGCTACACGTGAACTACTTGAATGGCTGGATGAACTCCAGAACCATCATAGTCATGGGGGACGAGAGATATCTAGAGTAGAGATTTTCAATCCGATTCGGATCGTGGGGAATCTCGAGGAGGAGGCTCTGTTCCTTTTTAAAATCGGAAGCCTCGGCTGCCTGTTCTCATCACCAAATGCATTGTTGTGTTGGAATTTCGTGTCTTCCTGTGCTAGAATCATTTCAGAGAGCCGGAAAAATGGAATCTGCGCCCAAACTAGGCCTCACCCTGAAGGAGCGTATTGATCTAATCAGGGCGGAGATGGAGAGTATAAAGGCGTCTACATCCCAGCGGAAATGGGAAATGCTCACAATGGAAATGCAGGATATCAAGGATGACCTCTCAGATGAAATCCAAACTGGACTGAAGGATACGACTAATCTGATGGGAGACCTGGGAAAGAGACTCAGTAAGCTGTAACTTCAAGTGGAAGAGCTCACCAAGGCCCTCAGTAAGATATCAGAAGCAACTGCTGAGGCTTCTTCCAAGAAAGGGCAATGAAGCAGCTCGGTGGAGCTCACGACCGCTAGAACCAGGTGTTATGAGGACCTCCATTAGACCAGCTAGTAGTGTAAAGTTCAAAGTTTAAGTATCTGAGATTTTTGGCATGTAACTATTGGGTTAAGTTTAATAGGCTTGCTGGCAAGAAGCTTGCAAACAGAGAAGAAGCTCTGATTTTGAATATGTAAGGGTTGGAAGCCCCCTCTGCTGCTTATAATAAAGCCTCATAACCGATTTTGTTAAAAAAAAAAAAAAGATTAATACAAAAAGGAATACTTTTTTCGTCCCACCATATCATGTGTTCAAATTGTTTATTTATTTCATGATATTGTCACATCTAACCCAGCAATTAGTATATAAAATGCATGTTTGCAGATTTTTGTTTGTGCGTGTGTGAATGTAGGTCATCTTTGGGAAGAGGCTTGCAGTGAAGGAGCGAGTGAAAGCGAAGGGATCGACATCAAATGAAGGATTCAAGGTAGAGTTACCTAATATTGTTTGCACCTTTGTATTGCATGAATGTGGGGTTTTGTGTTGGGAAAATAGGAAAAAGTAGAGGCCTTTAAATGGTCATTTTCTGCATGCATGATTATAGCCCTTAAATGCTAAGTCCGTAAGCGAGATTTCCCACTCCCATCAGAATTGGCGACCATACTGAGGAGTCTCTAAGGTTCTTTGGGGATTTTTTATTGGGTATTTTGAAATTGGTTTTACTTTCTTTTTTGAGTTTCTGCAAGAAGTCTGAGTGTTCAGGGGTTCTGGTTCTCAATACCAATATTCCCTACTCTGCTTACCAGACTATTTATTTTCTATTTTTTAGAGTCTTAAGAAAAATACGCACCCTGTTGTGAGACAGGACGTGTATGCACACACCCTACCTTTAGTCAGACCACGTATGTACACCTTCTGATGAAGTGCTAGTTGCATTTTTGAGAACCCAACAAATCCTTCTTAGCAAGAGGCAGTCATCCTCTCCCCTGTAGAAGATATCCTTCTCAGGGATCTTTTGGGTCCTTCTAGGTCTCTGATTGAACAGTCCATAGTCAGGTAAAAACCTCAGGTTTATCTTTGTTTCACTATATTTTTTCCTCTTTGCGTCAAAGTAAGTTTTTTTTACCTTTAAGGGGTGTTAGTGTTCAATACCAGTATCCTCTGTTGAAGCTTAGCTGCTTCTTTTCTTTTTTTGAAGGATTTTAGAGGCACACACGGCCTGTAGTGGGCCTGTCTGTGTGCACACGCACCCTACCCTTCTACAGACCACATGTTCACGCTAGTTGTTCAAGAGACAGTCACATACCTTTCCAGAAAAGGTTTTGGAGGCAGTCATCCTCCTCCCTATCAAGTTTTTACTTCCTAGGGTCTTTATTGTCTGAATATCGTCTCTTTCATAGCATCTTAGCCTAGGTTTGGACTCTATTATTGCTTGATTTTTCATTCAAAGCCTTATTGTGTTTCTTTGTTAGGTTGCCAGTATCTCCCCACAGTCAGTGGTTGGCCACAAACTTTTCTTGGCCTTGTCTTGTCTTAGTTTTTTGTAGTTTTTGCTGCAGAAAATGAGAAAGCTTCCAGCTTTAGTTTTTCTTATTTTTGAGGCACAATAAAAAAAAGTAGATATTTTCTTTGTTTGGTTAAGTAGTCAAGTGTTTACACAGATTATTAGGAAAAATTTCATTTTCATAAGTTCTAGGCTGACTGACTTAGGAAAATAAGTAGCTCATAGTCGAGTGAAAGATTGTTTTCAGTTTTCTGTCAAAAGATCTTAGAAAGAAATTTTGAAAAGTTGGTTAAAGTAAATTCTTTTTGAAAAAGTAGTTTTGTTTTAAGCACTTTGAATGTTCTTCTTTTCGTTGCTATAAAACATCATTGGTTTCATTATCATCTCCTATGACTTTAAAAAACAACCACTAAAATAAACGTTTAAATACAATATTTTAGACTTTATGTTTTGTAGGGTACACCGACAAGTCTAAGACTAGAGCCTTGATTTAGGTTGCAGAGGAAACTCTTCAAGGCTACCAAACACAAACATAAGAGTCTAATCTAGGGAGTGTTCAAATTTTAGTTACCATGAAATTTGTTCAGGACCCCCCTCTAACATAGGGGATAAACATGAGGTCGCGTACGAAAAGGTAGTGGAGATAACGCCTTTAAAACCAGACCAAGCATAGTGAGGAATGCATATAGAGGGCTTGTCCTGGGATTCTTTCGTTAGCACTTTCTATAGAGATTTTTGGGTCTCAAATCCATTCAAGGTCCTCAGTTGTCTTATAGAACACTTTCTCTTGATACCCTGGATAGGTTTCGGGCTTGATACTCTGCTCATTGTGGTCCACCTGACTGTCAGTTGTACCCACCTGGAAACTATTCGCGAACTGGCAACCTAGTTGCCTATCATTCTAGTGACTTACACAGGTGACTGCAGGGATATACTACGGTACCTAGGATAGACATCGAGCCACACTTTGTAGATTATACCTAGAGGGTGATTCCGTATTTGAGTTTCACTTGCACCGGTAAGTTTCTATAGTGTTGGTTGTTGTAATTGTTCTTCCAACTATCTAGTGACTACCTGCTTTATCTCATAGGAATTTTTTGATAGAGTGTGTTTGTTTCTCAATCGATTAGAAAGGCCTTAGTGTGTCTCTAATCTTTTCACACAGTGGAGGATCAGGAGCTCAGCTCGTCGTGAAGGCTTCTTCACCTACCACTGGTCTATCTGGAGACACCCCCACCACCACTAAGGTGGAAAATAGACCATCAAGGGTTGTTTGAAGAATCTGTGACATGAGTAAATGTTTCCAACCCGCCTTCAAGAGAAGAACATATCATCATGGAGGAACCAACAATTATTAACCTTGGAGCGCAAGATCTTGGTCCTAACAACCCTCTGGTTACAGATCTTTCGACACCTATTGTCGTTAAGGTCTATCCTTACGAGCGTTTGGAAGTATCCCAAGCAAAGATGGAACCAAATCCTGCAACATTTTAGGGAATTATCATATTCCCCCTACGGCTATCACAACTGGGGGTGTTCCACCTCCTAACCAACTGTCGCCAGTCTGGGCCACTATGGTCTCGACTGCCTCTACTTCGGGCAACAGTCTACTCCCATATTTGGCGACGATCACTACTTAATTTTCTTAGAATGTGACAAGCCCTCCGTTCACATACAAAATGCCTGGATTCGATCCAAATGTTGTCCTTTTTCACTCCACTCAACCAACTCTAAGTCTAGGGGCAGGTAGTTCAAACACTCCTTTGCAAGGATCCATGGGGGGAATTCCAACTCCTTATAATTCTTTCCCTTATGGAGGGGATCACATACCTCCTTCATTCCCTTCACTCGGCAGTGCTCACCAACAATCCATCAGGCCAAGCATAAACTATGGTTCGTATCGAGTTAGTAGTCAAGGAATGCCTTCTAATAGTCATCTGATAGGTTTGACATCGTTCTCTTTGTTCAGTGTGTTTCCTAACAATGCTTTCTTGTCTGCTACTTTCCCCACTGGGGGCAACCCCGTTTATGGAAAACTGAATCCTATGCAGGGTACTATTCCTACACAGATTGGAAACCTAGGAATCCCTTCCCCCTAAGGACCTTGGAATCCTTGGCAAGGATCAACTTCCTTGTCATGGATGCCTAAAGGGGGAAACCCTTTTCAAAGTCATTAGAACCTCGGGCAAGGTTCAACACCTATGCCCGTCAGGTCGGTAGGGGGCATCCCCTCTCAAAATCCTTGGACTGCAATGCAAGCCCAACCTCCTTTTTCCTTCTACGGAAGTTAGTCGACGATGCCTCAATAAGCGCATAATCTGTATGCTGGTCCTGGACAAGGTTTTTACCAAAATCATGGCCAGTAGCCAAACTTTTCCTAGAAACTTGGTGCCAGTCAAAACTCAGGCCCCTTTTTCCAGGGTCATAATCAGCAGCCCAAACTACCATTCCTAACAACTTTGCATTTTCCTGACTTAACAAGTTTGTTGAATGACCCCATCTGTCATGATCCGTGTTGGCCTCCTATACTGACCAAGTTGCCTTCAGACATTCCCAAGTTCGAAGCCAAACCTAATGAAGATCTAGGCGATCATGTGACTACTTTTCATCTCTGGTTCTCATCTAACTCATTGAAGGATGACTCCATCCAGTTGCACTTGTTTCAACGCACTCTCATAGGGAGTGCTGCGAAATGGTACATTGAGCTTGACCACTCAAAATACTCTTCCTTCGGCGAATTGGCAATGGATTTCTTAAACCATTTCCAATTACTTGTGAGATACGATGTTGGGACCGAATTTTTGGCAAACTTTGAGCAGACCAAGGCGGTCCATATCTCCGATCACATCTGAGAATGGAGGTGCTGGAAGAGTTTGATAAAAGTACTATTCCCACCAAATTTTTTGCTGGAGTGGTTCCTTAAGTCTTTGGTGCCCCAGTTATCCAAAGATGTAGTGACATCGGGAGTCTTTTCTGAAGAAGATTCGATAATGAGAGCTCAACATATTGAGTTGATTTACTCGCAATCTAGCCTACTTTATGAAATCTTTCTAGATGTGCCTAAGTAAATTCTTGACAAAACCAGATAGAGAGTTGGACCGCATGTCGATGGTATTGTCAGTTCAACACAAGTTAAGTCCGTTGATACACTATCAAAAAAATTGCAACAATTGTTGATACAATAGACAGTGGCTAGCTAGACCATCGGTCCGGCTTCTCCCCCTACCCAAATATCAGATGTAAACAACATACAATCGAAAACTCAAAGGCCAACCAGCAGCCCGACAGGAAGAAGAAACAACGAAATAAGGGTAAGGAGGATAAGAAACCTACCAATAACACTGGTGGGGGAAACACTGAAAAGAAAAAGACGAAATATCTGTGTAATCTGTGCACATAAGACCACCCAACTTATTAGTTCCCTCAACTCGTAGAGGCCCAAAAGTTATTGGAACAACAACAACCTGATGTGTTAATGAACCCATTCCAACATGGGAAAAATTTAACTCAAGCCTCGGTGAGCACGGAAGGGGGCAGTCAAAGACCTCCTCCATCTTTGAGCAATCCTTCATCTGTAAATGTGTACATGATGAAAGGTGATGCATACATATCAACCAGAGCACGTGATTATGAAATGCCTAGCTCCTGTGAGAATAGTAAAGAAGCTTCCTTTCCAGATTGAGAAGACGTTGGGAGAAACAATAAAATGCATCCCAAAAGGTGCATTCAAGAAAGATTCTCACAACCCGAATGCAAAGGCTACCCAAAACTACTCTGTGGTGGAGGATTTGTCACAAAACCCTTGTGTGATGTCTTCTTTGGAAGTCCTCCAGAGTTTCCCTTTTTAGAGAAAGGCTCTATTAGCTGCTTTAGGATCTATTGAGATTTGTAATCTGGGCACGATCATGCTTGATACGACCAACTTAAAACCTTGTCTCCCTTACCACATTTCGTTTCAGATAGTAGTGGCTTATACCACTAAACTTTTTACACGAAACATTTTCCACACAGTGGTTGATGAGGGTGCCTCGACATGCGTAATGTCTTTGGCGTGTTGGAAGGCCATAGGCCAACCCATTTTGTCTCCATCACCAACTCTTCTTACCGCTTTCGATGATTGTTCTTTCCGACCACATGGAATCATTCCCTCTTTCCCCATGCAGTTAGGGGGGAAAACTGTGTGCATTAAAATTGAATTAGTTGATGCTCAACTCGACTATAATCTTCTATCAGGAAGGAGTTGGACTTATGTTATACAAGCAGTGGTTGCTACTATTTTTTGGGTCTTGTTGTTTCCACACGAGGACCAGATAGTGACCATTGATCAGTTGTCTTTCTCTCATCTTGACCCTTCATCGGGGGCATCCACAGTCCCGATGATCGATAACCCTCAACCCGACACCATCAACATAGGGGTTGGTTTGTGCCCACCTTTGATGGGTACTTTCAATTATCCACCCCCTCCCGACGATATTAAGTTTGTTTCAAACCAGCCTAAGGTTGAGTTTTTTCAAGTCTCATCGTTTCATACGACTTACTTTCACTATCTGTGGAATCTTCCTTCCCCACTAAGCATGATGGAAGGGACAAGGCACCATGGCATGGCCATGCCCTTGTCCATGGTAGAAGTTACTTACTCTATAGTCCAGCAAACTTCCCTCGACCCCAATCCGACTCCCGCGCAAGAATTAGATACAATTTTAGAGCCTACTTGGGCTCAAGGTTCCCTTTCTGATACTGATTCTTTAGACTTAGTCATGCCCTCCGACGAAGCAATCATAGAGGCAATGACTAGTCCGGACAAACCCTGGGATGATCTCCATCACAGATCTTACTTCCTCCCAGAGTTAAGAAGAATTGAAGCAGATGAATTTACTTTGACTATGACTGGAGATAGGTATTATCCTATCAATCCCTTGGCTATGCATGCAGTTTATACCAACAATAATATGGTAGCCATTACTGAAGAGATACCTATTTATTTATCAATAACCCCTGGCGTCGCGGAGAATTTTCTCGTCAAAGCTGATTTCTCCCCCGAAGAGATTCGAATTTAAACGGATTTATTTAAAGAATTCTTTGATGTTTTTGATTGATCTTATGAGGAAATTCCAGGCATTGATCCAAGAATTGTCGAACATGAAATCACGGCTTATCCTAACACTAATCCGGTCCAACAGAATCTTCATCCAGTCAATCCTAGGAAATCAACACCTATCAAAGTTGAAGTAGAGAAACTTCTTAAGGAAAGTTTTATCTACCCCGTTCACTTGAATCAATGGGTGTCAAACCCCATTCTAGTCGATAAGAAACAAGGTACGATTTGTGTTTGTATAGACTTCCATGATTTGAATAAGGCTTGTCCAAAGGATAATTTCCCCACCCCATTTATTGACCAGATAGTCGATAAATGCGTAGGATGCGAGGCCTTTTCTTTCATGGATGGTTTTTCGAGCTACAATCAAATACAAATCAAACCTAAAGACCAACACAAAACTACTTTCATTTGTCTGTGGGGTACATTCGCTTATCGAAAAATGCCTTTTGGTCTGAAAAATGTTGGAGCTACCTTTCAATGGGCCATGTCTTTCTCTTTCCATGATATCAAACATATATTTGAGGCTTACCTTGATGACTTAGCATCATGATATTGTAAGAGATTTGATCATCCTACGCACATTAGACTCATCTTTGAGCGATGTCACTACTACTAGATTCACTTGAATCCAAACAAGTACAGTTTTTGTGTTACACTAGGTCATCTGTTAGGTTTCATAGTTTCGACAACGGGGATCATGGTCGATCCTCTCAAGGTTGAGGCAATAGTTGATTTGCCTCCCCCATGCACAATCCTTTAACTTCAAATTTTGTAGGGAAATGAGAACTTCTTACGACGTTTCATCACAAACTATGCTGAGATCACAAAGGGATTTATGTGTTTACTCAAGAAGGATGTCCCTTTTCATTGGGATGAAGCTGCTCAACGCTCGTTTGATTCTTTGAAACGCACCCTCATGTCTTCCCCTCTGCTTTGGCCACCCAATTATAATAAATAATTCTTATTGTACTTGGCTGCAGTAGAGTTGACCATCGGTATGGTCTTGGTTCAGGAAGATAATGTTCTTTCCAAGTACGTGATCTATTATCTGAGTCGAGGCCTAGTTGGACCATAACTTAATTATTCCCACGTTGAAAAACTTGTGTTGGCAGCAGTTCATGTTGTCCAACGGTTCTTTCATTATATATTGTTTCGTAATACCACCATCATTGTCATTGTAAATCCATTTCAATACGTGTTGACATGACGATTAATTGGCCGAAATATCAGTATATGGATAGTTTCCCTCCAAGAATTTGACTTAGATTTTGTTTCGGAAAAATCCAAAAAGTCATTGGTCTTTGCGGAACTCATATCGGAACTTTCGGTTGAGTCAGGTGATGTTATGCCCAAAGAGTTGCCTATTAAAGGAGACATGTTTATAATCACATCTTCGGATCCCTGATATAGAGATATACATTTCTATCTCCAAACTGTGAAGTGCCCCACCTCTTCTTCTCGTGATGAGCATCATCGTATACACCATCAGGCCAAGAACTATCTTATACTCGAAGACACATTGTATCGTCAAGGCATAGATTCTATCCTTTGTCAATGTCTCACTCATGAATAAGAAGAAACCGTCCTTAACGATTGCCACACTAGAGCATGTGGCGGCCATATGTCTGGGTTGGCAACAGCCTAAAATATCTTGTGCACTGGTTACTTCTGGCTGACATTAATCAAAGATTGTGTTGAATCGGTCAAGAAGTTCCACCCGTATCAAATCTTTTCTCAGAAGATGAGGTCACACCTTGCTCCTATGTTTTTTGTCATTATTGTTGGTCCTTTCACCAAGTGGGGGATTGATTACACTACATGCAACCCCCCTTCAGTAAGGAGGCACCATTATGTCATTGTAGAAGTAGACTACTTTACGAAGTGGGTTGAAGCTATGCCAACATTCAAGGATGATGGAGAGACAACAACTCTCTTTTTGTTCAACCAGATTATAGCAAGGTTCGGCGTCCCAAGAGAGATTGTCACTAACCATGGCAGTCACTTCCAGAATAAAATGATGATTGAGTTAACATCAAAGCTTGGGTTGAGGCAAGAACATTCGTCACCTTACTACCCTCAAGCAAATGGTCAGGTGGAAGCTGTGAATAAATCGCTCAAGACTCTTTTACAGTGAACGATCAATTCAACCAAATCAAATTGGCATTTGATGTTGTACTCTACATTATGGGCCTATTGAACGTCTATTAAGAATGCAACCGGTTTCTCACCTTTTCAACTAGTTTATGGGATGAAAGCAATTTTACCCATAAAATGTCAGATCCCCTCTTTAAAATTGGTAGTACAGTTATTTCCAAACACTTCATCACTCGAAGAGAGGTTATTACATCTCGAACAACACGATGAGCAACGTTGAGACGCAGCCTTGGCCAATGAGGCTCACAAACAAAAATTTAAGTGTCAATATGATCGGTCTGTTCGCCCTCGGATTTTCCCTGAAGGCGACCTTGTCCTAGTCTATGAACAAGATAAGGATCCCCTGGGGGCAGGCAAGTTCAAACCCATATGGTTCAGACCATTCATTGTTAAAGAGGTTCTTAAAAAAGGTGCTTATCGTCTGGTTGACTTTGAGGGAAACGCTTTGGCTAAGCCTAGAAATGGGCTCTACCTCAAGAAGTATTACTTGTAGGTGGGTCGCCTTCAATGACTTATTGTAACATATGTATAGTCTCTGTACATTTTTTTCTTACTTTTTGTCTTTTTTGTTTATGCAAGTGTCGTTTTTTATGACATTCTTTTCATTTTTGGTAGATGTCAAGTGAATCAGAGGTTTTCGTGGGGTTTGTGGACGATGCTATTCGACACACTCGAAGGATTTCTTCTGCATCTTGGGTGATTTTTTCACCTCAAGGCCATTTGCTATCCCTAGGAGGTATCTATTTAGGTAATGCTACAAATAACGTTTTTGAATACAACAACATCATGGAGTTTCTTAGTGACTCTTTGTCGCATGGTATCTCTTGCCTTTGAGTTTACTTAGATGCTCAACTGGTTGTGTCTCAATTAAATGGTGTTTACAACATTTACGACCCTACCCTACACCCATGGTTCCTTAGGGTATGTCTCTTAGAAAAAATTTTCTATTACATTACTTACATTCATGTTCCTAGGAGATTAAATCACATCACTGATACTCTAGCTAATCATATCTTAGATTGGAATTTTGCACACATGTAAAGATAAAAAAGCACACACGCACATGTAAATACATTTGTAGCATAATCCATAAAGCATTAAAATACAAAAAAGAGCCATATATATATGTCAAAAATGTATCAGAGTACAACGTGGGCACAAATGCCTCAAAAATATACACACTAGGAGTCATGGGGCTTATGCTCTAAAAAATGTACAAAAGTGCTCACGGTACATAAAAAATCCAACCTAGCTAAGGGCGGGGCCTGTTGGCCCAGCCATAGTGTACAACGGTGTTTTCCAAACACTGAAAATGTTGGACCCAAGTATGTGGCACCCCAACTACGTGAGGCTGCATAGAGGGTGGCAGATCCTCAATTATTTCCATATGCACAGCATGAGTAAGAGCGGTAAGGTTCCGCTTTACCCACCTCAAAACTCTCTTGGCCTTCCCAGGTTGAGGCCCCCCTGGTGCTCCTACCAGTCCAGCAGCTCTAGCTGCTCCCGCTTCGAGACAAGGATGTTGTCTAGTCCTCGTAAAATCAGCTAGACACACTGGTCCCACGTCTACACAGAACAAACAAATCATTGTCAGATACTCTGGTACACACAAAAAAAAATGATATATATAAAAGTAAATAAAAATTAAAAAATATGAAAATTAAAAACTTACCCAACTCTCCTCGCACTGCTCCGGGAGGAACAACCATATATGAGTCTTTGGAAAAGTCAATACCATCATATGGGTAGTCTTCTATTGCTAGAATGTGGTGAGACCACCAATTGAAGAACTTGTCATCGAAGGCCTCCATGGTCCTTCCACCACACTATCATGGAAATAGTGTCGCCCATCTACATACAATTGGGAATGTGGCTATGTTCCCTTGTACTATCTCTTGAGGGCTAATACTGGGCACCCTCTTGAAGAAGAATGCACAAAGTGTGGTCCCAAACCCAAAATTTTTGTACCTCCTCATGCGACACTTAATCAATTGCCTTTCATGTAGTGAAGTAATGTCGTGCTCCAATCAAACACATGTGCATTCAAACACTTCATCGTACAATGCATGTGCACCTGGGACACTTGGTGAAGTGCAGTAGATCCAATGATTTGCCCAATCAGTAGTACTATCACTTTCAGTGATAGGTTAGATATCTTGTTGATCAGCACCTGTGTGCCCACTTTGTCATTCCCTGCCTTACAATGGAGCCCAATTAGCTCCGCTATGTTATGAGGCCCTGAAGGAAATGTGTGGAAGTTGACTGGCTCCCCTCTCCTCGAGAGGCCAATTAAGAAGTATATGTCCTCTTTCATCGTAGTCAATGACTGACCTTCAAGCATGAAGTCCTCTGCATCTAGGTGCCAATAATATATCAAGGCATTCAGTAGCCTCGGTTGTGCCAACATGAATGGACACTGGTAGAATTTCCATAGCCCACATTGATTCAATGCAATAGTCACACTAGGTTCCTCATCGACCAAAATTTCAATGTCTTCATGCTCTCTTTCCCTCCAGTGAGCATACATCCTGCAAGTACCAGTTCAGGAGGGAAATTAGATCTTGATTTTTATTTTTTTCACAAAATTGGGGGCATACGTGGTCTGTAGTGGTGACAGTCGCATATGCACGTGTGCAGTAATTACTCTGCATGCGTTCATTTCATCCACTGAAGCTCTCGGAATCAACACTTTTATCAAAATGATGTTTTTGTCTCCAGAGTCAATTTCCCAAATCAACAATGGTGATAATGAGTTGTCAACTTCTATTTATAGACTTTTTGGCCCCTTTTTGTCATTTTTTGGACCCCCTTGTCATTTTTTCTAAACTGAAAATTATTTAGTATGGTTCAAGATTTTCTTTGGGAAGGTTACGATTGAGGTCACTTCGGGTATCGGGGACCTTTCGGGAGATTTGGGTCACTTTTGAAGGTCCTTTGGTAAAAATATCATTTTTTCAACCTGAACATTTAAGTTAGGATTCCACCTCCACTTTTTGTATCTCATTGTCTTTATCGCTTTTCCATAGGATCGAACCCACCGAGTTGCGACACAGAACCATATTTTCCTACTTTAGCAGTGTCGTAATGTCATGGTAGATCATTCCCCTTTATGGATGCCCTAGCTATATCCTACTTACATTTTTGGCATCCATGTTGTTGATAATGACTCTAGGCTCGGGAGTCCTTTTTAGTCTTATCTTGATTACAAGTTTGAGCCTCATCTACATGATCCTTTATCACTCTTGACCTCACCCTTGGTACTCCCAAAATTTTACAAATGGGTCTTCTTTTAATCCCTTTTCACACCCTCTAAAAATGAAAATATTTATGAGCGATCTTGTTGTCTTTCACACTCGTTAAACTGAAATTTGAAGTCATGTCTGTCTAGCGGTAGTTTACCCCTTTTTCTGTCTGGATGGTAAACTGTATGAACAAAGGTATACTCTAGGAGATTTGGTTCCCTAAACGAGTATCCTCAGGTATAATTTTACCCCTTTTTCGGGCCTGGGGAACTAAATTTATGAAAAAGGCACCCCCACGGAGTCCATAGTTAAGCTCTTTTCAGACTCCCTAAAATTGAAAATATCGTTGAGTGACCTTGTTTCTTCACACTCGTTAAAATGGCCAAGAAGAACAACCTTTACGGAGTCCATAGTTAAGCTCTTTTCAGACTCCCTAAAATTGAAAAGATCGTCGAGTGACCTTGTTCCTTCACACTCATTAAAATGGTCCAGAAGAACATCCTATATGGAGTCCATAGTTAATCTCTTTTCAGACTCCTTAAAAATGAAAATATTGTCGAGTGATCTTGTCTTTGTCACACTCGTTAAAATGATTTTGAATAGTCATCTTTTTTATGCTAGTTTACCCCTTTTTCAAACTGACTAGACTATTTTCAAAAAAGGTACCCCAGTGGAGTCTTCTTTTACGTTTTTTCAGACTCTCTAAATATGAAAAACCATCGAGATTACCTTCTATGAGCTCATTAAAATTACATCGAAGGACATTACCATTGTGTGTCTTATTAAACCACATTCACATACCCACATCTTTAGCCTAATACTGGCTCCATGTTTCTTTCAACTGAACCATTTGAAGTATGCCTTATTCACAATCCCTGTAGCACTTTGCCTTTGCGTCTTAACACCTTTGGCCCATGGAGGTTTTTTTTTAGTGTCCCTTTTCTGCATATGTCCCTTTTCTCTGAGCATCAGTGTGTTCCTTGCACCTGGAACTAGTATGATTGCGACACTCGTTCCTCCTTTGTAACGTAAAATTATTTTATTCTTTTTTCAAATCTTTTCAAAAATATTGAAAAAAGACAAAAAAATCAAATATACCCCAAAAAGAGGAAGAGTACCTCATTTTTTCCAAGGGTGACTCATTTTTCTTTTAAAAATAAATGGGTTGACTATGTGTATAAACTAGTCCTTTGACAATGTTGTTTTCTCCATTCAGGAAGCTAATTTCTGCAATTTATTGGTTATCATTTGGTGATAAAGGCTGGATCAAATACTTTTGTAGCTATTTCTTTTCACCTCCATTGTATTCCGAAGAATCATATTCATAAACATCATATACATCGACAATGTTGAGAGGTTCCAAATATGTCATGAAGAAATTTTCCTCATCATCATCACTAGAATATTCATCAAAAATAGGTTTCTTAGCATTGAGAGTCACCCTCAGACTGCAAGAGGATAAGACCAATACCCATCAGAATGTTTGGTGGATGTTGGTTTTATGAGTAGAGGTCAAATGGACATATCTCAGTACAAGAAAGTTTAACAGAAGAACTAGACAAGAAATGCATAGAGAAATGAGGTCCTCATTAACTTTAGTCAGTGGTTTAAGATTAAAGGTGAGAAGAAGGAAGAACTAGTGAGAAAAGTGGAAAAGTATGCCATGAGCATCCGACTTTCAAGCAGCTTGGTGAAGAAAAACCCAGGCACAAGAGCACTCTTGAACATAATTTTTAGATACTAAAATATATCATAGTTGCATAATAATCAAACCTCCATTACCATGCAACTACAACAACTCGACTAGATCCTCCATGCCCAAACATTTCAGCATCAGGGGAAATAAGATAACAAAGAAAAAGTATTGGAACAGGTCACAACAACATTATAATCAAACCTACATTACAATACAACTACAACCCTCAACTGGATCCTCCATGCTCGAGTGTTTTACCACAGTTTACACAAGAATATGAAAGGAACTGAATTCTATTAATTTGAAAGTATCAAATCATATACATAACCAGAGAACAACTTTGGAATAAAAAATTACATAGTAGGGAGCTCTGCTCAACCAGTTGAAGACCCTAACAAAATATTGAACTGATCGATTTATATTCAGATCAGTCCACAACTACCAAATCTGGCCATTCCATTCAAATCCTTTCATCTACGCCTTCTTTTGTCAGACTATGTGTGTATCCTCCTGTTGGCCACAAACTAAACTCATCATGGGCCTGAAGGAAAAACATCCATCGTGGTACCTCGGGCTAACAGTTCTATCTCCATGGCTATATCCTCCACACCTTCTATTTATGGAGTGAGTCGAGGTTTCAACCACCACTCCTTTTTCATTAACTGATCTCTCATCAAGATCGGGATCGGGATGAGGCTTAACACCTAGGGGTCTGCCACGCCTTGCTCTCGAATTTTTCATTATATAAGCATGTGATTGCGGGGCCTTCAAAGGCAGCTTGAATTCACACCTCTTTTGAGCCTACAATTCACCACCAACTGCCACATACCTCCCTTGTTATACCATGGTCTCGATTGCGGGACATCTCTAGAATTTTATCTCTCGATCATGTTGTGTCCCTGCAATGAATCGTGGTCGTTGATCTGGTCATGATATTTGATCTAAGAAAGCCCCTCTTTTTTTTCCACATGCCACTCTTGGATGGACCCTACTTTCTACTGCGGAGATCAATGGCTCACAATTACTTTCGGAGTTAGGGCTTTAGGCCTTTTCAATGCATAGCTCTTATAATCCTCTGAAGTGTCAAATTCTCGAAGTGTGAGATCTGGCGTCGTGTGTCCTCTTGTTTTGGATGGCCAAGATTTACTTCGAAAGTTCGGGCTTTGGGCCTTTTTCTCCTGCTTTTTCATGCAATCCTACAAGTGTCAAATTCCTGAAGTGTGAGATATGGCGTCGCATGTCCTCTTGTTTTGGAGGACCGAGATTTACTTCGGGAGTTCGAGCTTCGTGCATTTTTCTTCTATTTTTTCACACAATCCTCTGAAGTTTCGAATTCCCAAAGTGTGATATCTGGTGATGCTTGGCCTCTTGTTTTGGACAATCGATATTTACTTCAAGAGTTCAGACTTCAGGTCTTTTTCTTCTTCTTGTTCGCATAATCCTCCGAAGTGATGAATTTTTGAAGTGAGAGAGATCTGGTGATGCATGCACTCTACATTTGGACGACCGAGATTTACTTTGGGTGTTCAGTATTTGGGCCTTCAGGAGTCCTTTACTCACTCAACTTCTACTTGTTTTCTCCCAGAGTACAAGATCGATTGACATGTGTCCCCTGCTGAAAGATCAATGGCCACGAACGATTGTAGGCTCACAACTAGAAGATACTTTAATTTCCTTTTTGATCACCACAATGTGAATATGCTCCTTCATAGCGGGATCGATATGCATCATTGATCTGTTGATCAAGCAAGATCGATGATCCTGAGCGATTGCAGGCTCACAATTTTTGGAAACTTTAATTTTCATCACGATCCTTGCAATGCCTTACCACCTTTGATTTCTCTCCGATGAGATCTGATGGTCATGACTTAGTCTTGATAATATGATGGTTGATCTTTCTCTCGCTCAGATCTTATGGCTGAAAAATGAATCTATTCACATGTTAGTATTTCGAACATGAAATGGGTTTCTTTTGAATGTTGTGTTTGGATGCTTATGTGTAGACCACTGACTTGGTCATCCTGCGTCCCTTTGACAACTACATGTGATAACATATGGCTCCATAGGGGATGGCATGCTCCCTGTGAGCTACAAAGGAAGCGCATTTCCAGTGCCTTAGCCTTTGGGTTTAGGATTCAAGCTCAAAAACATCATGCTGAGGACCACAGGCTAATATGTACACTATCTACTTAAAAAGAAAGCAAACACACATGCTCCAAAAGGAGCTTATTTATGTACAAACCTACACTAATTGATTTTTACAATGTGCTAAGTGAAAGAAAACTTCCACCATAGCCATTCAAGTAACCTCCTAACTGAAAACTTATCTACTTTGTCACTAATCAATAAAGGATAATGAAACTATGACAACAAATAGATTACATTCTTCAGATTTCCTCCTAATATTGAAGGTAAGATAAATCTTGGAGGCTTCAATACATTGAGGAAATGAAACTCCATGTATTCCCTTGCAGGGTCATAAAATAGGTGATAAACCTTACTAGGCTGGTAACAAAAAACCTTCTATGCTTTACAATTCCTCACATCTGATCAAATGTCTATGGAAAGAACAGGTGAGTGAAAGGATGATGCATATTGTTGATCCACTTATATTTTTCTTTCTCTGATAACATCTTCTAGATGATGACAAGATATCTCCTCATGTATATCAATGGATGGCTCTTTCTCTCTATCATGTTTCTCTTGGTGAAATCTTTCACTTGCATTAGAAATTTGGTTGCTAATGTTTTTTTCTTCTGAGACAAAAAACACCTCAGCATATTCATCACTATCTCCATAATGATCAAATAGAGGAGGAGTCTTGAATGACATGACAAGAGGTATCTTCTACCCAACATGAGAAAATTTGTCTTCATTATTAAACACAGGTTTCCCAGGAAGCAATATCTTATCATTATCATATGAGTCAAAAATAGGTTGCTCATATCTAAGATTTTTAGAGACTAGGCTACTAATAATATCAACTTATAGAATAGACTCAATTTATACACTTTCCTTACTAAGACAAAAAATAAAGATTTCATCAGATGCATATGAATAGGGAAGAGAAAAAATTGATTCCTCATCCACGTCATCTTCTTTATCCTCAAAACCTTCATAAGAATCATCTATATCTTGAGCACAGTCTTTATACTCCTCACAACAGCTATGACAAATTAACTCATAGGAATAAAACTGTTGATAATGAATATTGAAAGTTGCATGAAATTGTTCTAGGGAGGATATGCTACCAGGGGCAAAGGATAGATACCACTCATGAGAATCTCCCTTTAATGAGTACATGAACATCTTCATTAATACATCACCATGATGTATTCCCCACTGATGCATGAGTTCATGAAACTCAAGAAGATGCTCTGTAGGGTTGTCATCTCTGTGTTCTCTAAATATGGGAAAAAAATCACCCCACTCATCCATAGTAGGAACAACATTTGGAAAATCAAGAGCAGAAGAGAAATTAAAAGGAGCAAACCTCTGAGCCAAAATGGCTTCCATCTAAAAATATGACTTATTAAAATTGTGGAGTCGCCAGTGGATTATTTAATCATGGAGTCACCAGGTGAATGATATGCAATGTGAATGTTCCTGGTCTGTGTTCACCATCAACGATCATATATGGTCATTGTCGTTATCCTAGGGAATATATCTTCACTTCCATCCCTAGAATTGGCGCCATTAATGTTAGCACTGAGAGTCACCCTCAAACTGCAAGAGGATAAGCCGATTACCCATCAGAATGTTTGGTGGATGTTGGTTTTATGAGTGGAGGTCAAATGGACATAGCTGAGTACAAGAAAGTTTAACACAGGAAATGGACAAGCAATGCATAAAGAAATGACATCCTCATTAACTTCAGTTAGTGGTTTAAGATTAAAGGTGAATAGAAGGAAGACTTAGTGAGAAAGGTGGAAGTGTCTTCCATGAGCATCTGTCTTTCAAGCAGATTGGTGAAGAAAAACTCAGGCATAAGAGCCCTCTTGAATATAAGTTTCAGATACTGAAATGTATCATAGCTGCATAATAATCAAACCTCCATTTCCATGAAACTAAAACAACTCGATTGGATCCTCCATGCTCGATCATTTCAGCATAAGGGGAAGTAAGATAACAAATAAAAAGTACTAGAACAGATCACAACAACATTATAATCAAACCTACATTTCAATACAGCTAAAACCCTCAACTGGATCCTCCATGTCCGAGTGTTTCAACAAATTTTACACAAGAAGATGAAAGGAACTGACTTCTATTAATGTGAAAGTCTCAAATCATATACATAACCAGAGAACAACTCTCGCATCAAAAATTACATAGTAGGGATCTCTTCTCAACCAATTGATGACCCTAACAAAATATTGAACTGATCATTTTATACTCAGATCAGTCCACAACTACCAGGAGTGTGCTATGGCCATTCGATCCAAAGCCTTTCATATGCGCCTTCTTCTGTCACACTGTGTGTGTATCCTCCTATCAGCGGAAAAATCATCACAGCATGGGCCTGCAAGAAAAACATCCATAATGGTACCTCAGGTTGACAATTATGTCTCCACGGATAGATCCTCCACGCCTTCTATTCATGGAGTGAGTCAAGGTTCCAACCACCACTCCTTTTTCAATAATTTATCTCTCATCGGGATTAGGATGAGGCTTAACACCTAGGGGCTACCACGCGCTGCTCTCAAATTTGTAATTATATAAGCACGTGATTGCGAGGTCGTTAAAGGCCATTTGGATTCACACTGATTTTTAGCTTGTAATTCACCACCAACTTCCATGTAGATCCCTCTCTATACCATGGTCTCGATTGCAGTACCACTCTATAATTTTATTGCTCGAGTATGTTGCGTCCCCGCAATGAAGCATGGTCGTTGATCTGGTCGCAATCTATGATTTGGGAAAGCTCTACCTCTTTTTCCACGCACCACTCTTAGATGGACCCTGATTTCTTTTGCAGAGATCAACGACTCACAATTACTTTGGGAGTTTGGGCTTCAAGCCTTTTCAATGCATATCTCTTACAATCTTCCGAAGTGTCGAATTTTCGAAGTGTGAGATATGGCGCTATGTGTCCTCTTGTTTTGGACGACCGATATTTACTTACGAAGTTTGGGCCTCGGGCCTTTTCTCCTGCTTGTTAGCATAATCCTCCAAAGTCTCGAATTCCCAAAGTGTGAGATATGGTGATGCATGGCCTCTTGTTTTGGATGGCTGAGATTTACTTCAGGATTTCATGCTTCAGGCCTTTTTCTCCTTCTTGTTCGTGAAATCCTCCAAAGTGCGAAATTCTTGAACTGTGAGATCTGGAATTGCATGTCCTCTTGTTTTGGATGGCCGATATTTACTTTGGGAGTTCAGGCTTTAGACCTTTTTCTTCTGATTGTTCGCACAATCCTCTAAAGTGTCTAATTCCCTAAGTGTGAGATTTGGTGATGCATGGCCTCTTGTTTTGGATGACCGAGATTTACTTCGGGAGCTCGATATTTGGGCCTTTTTATTCTGCTTGTTTGCACAATCCTCTAAAGTGTTGAATTCTTGAAGTGAGAGAATCAATGACACATGGCCTCTAGATTTGGATGACCAAGATTTACTTCAGGAGTTTGAGCTTCAGGCCTTCGAGAGTCCTTTACTCACACAACTTCTGCTTGTTTTCTCCCAAAGTACGAGATCGCCTAAAATGTTTCCCCCACTGAAAGATCAATGGCCATGAGCGATTTCTGGCTCATAACTATCAAATACTTTAATTTCCTTTCCGATCCCTGCAATGCAAAGATACTCGTTCATAGCGGGATCGATATGCACCGTTGATCTATTGATCTAGCAAGATTGATGATCCTAAGCGATTGCGGGCTTACAATTTGTGGAAAATTTAATTTGTATCCCGATTCATGCAATGTCTCCCCATCGTTGATTTATCTTCGATGAGATTTGATGGTCGTGGCTTAATCTTATTGAGCTGACGTTTGATCTTTCTCTTGCTCAGATCTTACAGATGAAAAATGAATATGTTCACCTACCAGTATTCCGAACCCGAAATGAGCTACTTTTGAATATTTCTTTTGGACACTTTTTTGTAGACCAAAGACTTGGTTGTCCTATGACCCTTTGAAAACTACATGTGATAACAAGGTTGATTGTAAAAAAAAAAATGAATCTTGGTATTCATAATTTTTTGTTTCAAGATGTTCTCGAGATGTTGGATGCATATCAACAACTTGATGTTTATCAAAATTTAGGGCATCTTTTGTATCATAGTCAAAACTTCTAGAGACATTTGAATCAAGTAAAAATGTGTCTACAATGTTGGTATCACCAACATCCTTATAGCCAGAAGGAATACTAATTGAATGTTGGATGTAGGGTTCAAATTCTTTACGACAGTTTTCAAAAAGAATATCAGTCGGATAAATTTTTTTGTAAAGATGATGAAAAATAGTGTGAAACTCCTTCAAAGAATGAATGTTATCATTGGGGAGGGATTGACACCATTCATGAGCATGTTTTTCTAAATAAAATATGAACATATTGATTAAGACATCCTCATGAACAAAATCATGTTCAAGCATGAATCTATGAAAATTTAATAAGTGTTCATCAGGATGATCATACTTGCTTCCTTTGAATCTGGGAAGATAGTCATACCATTTAGATATAGTAGGCACTAGATGTGGAAAACAAACTATGTTTGATAAATCACAAAATGGATACCTCTGAGCAAGGAGAGCATCCATTTCCATTTTTTTCATGTATCGGTGAAGTTGCCAACAAGTTCTTTCTTCGTAGAGTGAAGTCGCTAGGTGAATGTTTTAGTCTCTATCGTGTGAAAAACCCTTGTTCACCATCAAAAACTAGATTTTTTCTATGTCATTCTCCCAGGGAATATTACTTCATTTCCGTCCCTGACAATGGTGGAAAAACTATTAGCACTAGAAGTCACACCTAGAGGCATTCCATTGGGCATGGAGTCATAAAATCCTACATATCAAAGGAAATCAAACTGTATACCAGACAAAAGGGATATATAATAATGAGTAGAAGCATAGAGAATATGATAAAGGGAATAACACCCATTGTACATAGATCCTTTCTGCAAACAAATTAAATATTTCTTAAACAATAAACAATGATTTAATGGGAAAGCTACAAAATATTCTTTGTTGTTCATGAATCCATCAATCAATGGAAGCTATGATCCTCAAAACCTACAATATATTCAAGCAATAATATGACAAGATAAATGGAAAACAAAGAATATAATCTGATAAAAAAATTTCATGAATATTTAATGGAAGAAATGTTGATTACAAACAGGCCCTCAGGCTTACAAATGAGCAACTAAAATTTCTCCTCCAGCTCTCTCCTCTCTTGGATCATGAATCCAACCCTTTCCTTCTCAAAATCCACTTCATATATAGTGAAAGATATATATCTACTCTAAGGAGGTTGAAACAAAGGAGATACATAGGATTCTCCTCTATTTAGGAGTCTGTTACAAAAGATTCCAATAAAAACATAAAAAATTCCTACTTTTTGGGATCTTTTCTATGGTGATAAATGCCTTTTGAAACAGGTCATGCTGCTTGATATGGAGATGGAACACATGTCCCTCATGTCCAACTAACTCCTAGGAAACCATTTGAACCTTCCCTGACAGTTGGCAGCCTTCCCATAGCTCGGATTTATCAGATTGTTAGAGTTCACAGTGCCTTTGACATCATGCGCTATGAACTTTCCTGTAGGTGATGATTTTGACTTTTCTCCCAAACTACAAACTGGGTTGGGATGATGTTTTGTCAGAAATTAAATGGCAATATGGTGCTTCTCCACACTAAATATTAGAAGAACTCAGATTGGAATTCAAAAGTTACAATCAAAACATGAATCCATTGTGTGTTAATTGCTACAAACTATCCCAAATTACCAATTTGCAGCACTAGTGAGTCCAGGCGCTACGAACTTTCCTGTAGTTGCATTTTTTCTTGCAAAAAGATTCCATAATTTCAAACTTGTACTTGAAGTAGGATAGACCTTCCATAATATGTTGCAATCTTTTTTCAACCTGAAGTAACCTCGAAGAAACATAAAAAGATGCTAAGTTTAACTCAAAATCCAAAACCATCACTTAATGTTGTAACTTCATGCAAAACAATAAACCTTGACAAAAATGATTTTGATGTGGACGATCATTTTGTATTCATCTTTTGGTTCTGGTACTCCTTCATGATGATAATTGATACCATGACACCAAGACTCTTACATGGAATAAGGTCAAAATTTTTTAACTCTTGAACATTTCATGTGCTAACAGTTGGGACCAAGGAAACTAGATGGAAATGGTGGGGTAGGGGTGCATACAGTATGAGGAGAATAGGTAAGAGAGTGAACCAAGTGAAATATATTTAATGATATGATGTTATAATGGAGGTTGGTTGGTCATGCAAGTGAAGGGATTGTGTGATATTGTCATTAAGTGGGTTGGTACCAAGTTTGATATGGTTGGTAAAATGGCATTAATGTTGATCTTTTTGCCAAATATTGCAATATATGGAGGTTTTCTTCTAAATCAACCAAATCATCCTCCTAACAGCGCTGTTAATGAGATATTGTTCCTTTAATTAGATGAAGTTGACAAGTGAGACCCATTAGTCATTTAGACTACGATGAGCACTAATCGTTTTTTGTCTATGGCTCTTAGAATTTAAATATTATTTTAGATTCCATGACACATGCATGAATTGAATCGTCGATAGTGTGACACATGTTCCAATGCACCCCAACTAGATCAAACTAGTGATTTAGATAGATGTAGTGACCCTAGTTGGGCTACATTGTATTCTCATATAGGTGTAACCCGTCAATGGTCATATGGAGAGTACATGTGTAAGATCAATGGGTACCCATAAGATCCATTGACTAACCATTTCTTTTGTAGTAGTTTTGGAGTTGTCTCGGTGCTGGATGGAGTTTGAGAACATGCGTGATGGGAATATTTATTCATGAGGCATCGAGGTGTTTCTTCCATTCCCACTATAGAATTGGGAAAGTTATGATATTGGATGTTTCTTAAGAAGTATGTGTCTGATATGCAGGTATTGACTATGTGAGTTGCATCATTTCTAGCTATTCACTTCCTTTCACAAGGGAAAGTGTATCGATGAATGTCTACATCGAGTAGAAATATTTCCAGCATGGAGGCTTTGATAGTTGGTCATTCCCGAAATGGATCTCAATGCATATCCCACCACCACGTTGAAATCCATATCAACATTGTATAATGAGGGTGGACTATCTAATATTTGGGAATATGATGTATCCATGCCATGAATGTGTTCATTGGATTTGATCCATCATACTAATAGGATCCAAGTTCATCCTTTCACTCCTTTGTCAAGATATGGGAACACCTCGTTATTGACACCTCATATAACTTATTTTGACACCTTTCCATGGTTGCTTCAGAATCTGTGTCATAATAATTGACACTTCTCCAACTCATCTCTCCATTTGTGGTGGGGTTAATGTAGTCATCCCTATTCCTAGAAACCTTATAGATATTTTCAATCATAGAGATACATGCATCTTCTTCCACCGACTCAATATTGTATCATTCCCCCTCATAAGGATATGCAAGTGTGACTGTTCACAAGGTATCTATCTAAAAATGCATATGCCTCTTCTTTAGATATAACACAAAATTATTATCAAAATCCAAATCAATGCCAAGAAAGGAAGGATATGGATCAGACGCATCCATAATATCTATGAATTTTAAATCCTCCTTTTTTTTACCCCTTCTATATTCACTTTAATTTTCTCTATTCAGATTATAGGATAGATATTGTACTGATTCACCAACCTCAATTGGACAGGAAACCAGACTAACTCGGGTTTACCCATCACTTCCCAAGATTTATTTAGTAAAATATTCATGTCAAATCCCATATCCAACATGAATCCATCTATCTCAGAGTGTCCAACCTTTTTTGTCATCTTAAACTCTCATCCAGTGCACTTATGCTTACTAACCTAACATACATCTCTTTCTGGTAGAGGGGATGAAATGATTTCCTCTAGCCCTTGTTCTTTCATTCAAGTAGATAACATCTTGGTCAAATTATTTGTAGCCTCTAGATATTTAATAAATCACAAACAATACTATAAGAAAGTACTTACTTGATCATCGACGTTTTCTTTGCATTCTAAGTCACACAAGGTTGTTGTGTGCATTGTGCATTGTGATCCCTCTAAGTTTTGTTCTTAAATGGATCTTTTCTCAACATGTCATAACTCATAATAATATATATGTTCTTCTTCCATTCACCTCTACATCACGTGTTGTATATCGTCACATGCACAAACTTATTTCAATGATCGATGTGCCATGAAGTGTTATCACCATAACGATTTTTAGACAAGATCAAGGTCTTCTTGAAAGCTTGATAGTTTGGATAATATATTTTTGGAGGATAGGGACATATTTGGTGGCATATGGAAGAATATAGCGGAGGCGCAAAATGTGTAACTCAATGGACCCTTAACTATAAAACAACCCAGATCAATGGTTGGAGCCCATATCGGGTGGTAAACTTGCACGGGACTTAACCATGTAAAGGCGGACTGGGGAAAACATTGTGGTTTTTAAAATGGACACGCGTCACCTCTAAAGATACATCGAGGTGAAAGGAGGGTTGCCTGAAATCACTTTCTCCAAAGCCCTGATGTCACATGTTCCAATATGTCAAATCAAACACTCATGGGGCTGGCAACGACTGGTCAGAATCATCCTGTTTCACTCGTTCAGTACTTCACAACCATATGATGTTAGGTGAACATCACCATATAACGAACTCGAAAGCTAATCATTTAAAATGGATTGGCCAAGCTTGGTAAACGAATGTACCTATCAGTGAATCTGTCAGTGATTCATGATTCAGAACTCTATAACTACCAATTCTCAAGTATGAAGGCATAATTTCATCCATAAAACAAGAAATATCCAATTTTATCGACTCTCTGATTTCTGTAAGAACATTTCAGTGTCCATGAAATTGGGATACATGGACCAGGCTATAGTCAGTGAAACCGATAATTCAGGCAACATGGCAGATTTACCTGCAAGTAGGAAGGAAATGGTAATTACGTGTATATTGGAAATTAAATTCCACACAGAACCTACTACAGACTCAGAATTGGAATTTAGGATAAATCCCATCATGAAATACCTAATCATCAACAGGGAAATTGTAAAAAATAAACAAAGAAAACAGTAGAAGACAGAAAACTTGCCCAAAATGGCTGAAAGCATTTGGGAGAATCAATCATCCTGGTCAATCACTCTAAAGAAGGAGATCATTGAGCTGAAATAAATTCTCAAAATGGAATAAGTACATCTCATTATGTTTTGGACAGATGGCAGTCGAATGAAGGGGGGCCCAGATATGAGATACCTACTCATAACGATCCCATTTATATAGGATAATTGTTATTATAAATCATTCCTTTTTGTAACTTCTCTTTGTTTTTAGAATTATGGGGAAGTCAGAATCTTTTGAATTCCAAAAGAAATTCCCCTATATATATTATCTCGAATATATAGAAATGGATGGAGAAAAGAGGAGCCTACCCTCTGTGCCGGAAGACCTTTGTAAATTTTGGGGCTAGAATGAATATATAAATGCAGAAGTGGATTGTGCATTGTTTATGAAAAGATTCTAATGGGCGGTGATATGAGTCTTGTTTTCCCTTCATAGTATGTGTTTCCTATGATCTTTTATTCCATACACATTTTTCTTCCGTTTAAATTGGAGAGTTTAAAGGCCAAAAATTCGTCATTTGATACTCTTGGCTTAGCATTTAGACTATGTTACCTCTTCAGAACTAATTCATAATTCATTCCAATAATGCTCTGATATAGTTATATGTTTCCTTTTCCTCTGATACCATGCAAATTTTTCATATAAACTTAGTCTCACTACTTGATTTATCCTTTTCCTCTTAATAGTTCCCATGGTTGGACAATGTATTGTTTATTCTAGACTCCATAGCCCAAATGTCATCTTCATTCCTCCATTCATTTTAATAAAAACCCCAAAACAAACCAAATCTAGCCACTGATTTCCATAGACATACCCAGTGACACGAGAGAGCCCTCTCATAGTTGAGTAGGCTAGTGCCTCGGATCTAAAGTAGGTTGAAATAGTTACCTCTGTCATTTGTCTATTCAGTCAAACAAAATTTACAGAGTGCTAGCATTCTGGCACCGTTGTCAGGGACGAAATTAAAAAATTTTCCCTAGGAAGAACGACATGGTTGAATTCTAAGGTCTAAGAGCAGCAGACACTTAGGCACATATTGGTTGTATTTCTACTCTGGTGACTCCACACATAAAAAAAATCATTTTGAAGGTGATTCCACTGGTAGAAGAATCCATAAATTTGAATTTTCAATGGTGACTCTGCTCTCAATGCAGAATCTAGCTTCCAAAACATTATTGGCAGCTCCACTCAAGATTCAAATGTAATTCAAATACTCCACTAGGAAATTAGATCCCTTGACAAAGGTATGAAAAGACATTATGGAAGAAAACAAATACTTAAAATTGGATTTTTTCCAAGAAATTGTACTGTTTGTTATAAGTTGCCTCTGCGCCTTCCTTGAATATGCGAAACAATTTTTTCTTTACCTAATACATTCTAATGATAATCATGAGGATCCTGCAATTATATATCCTCCTCTTAAAGTTGTACATGCATATCCCCACTGTATCACTGATGTTGATAAAAATTTCCCATTTGGGCCATGTAATGACCATGACCAAGTCGATGAACCCCATAAAGCCAAAGCCGATGTCTCTCCCCTTGCTCCTAGTCCAATGTTCTCTAGATCCCAACATAGATACATACGCCTAAAACTACCCCACGTCCTCCATGATTCCCTCCAAATCACCATGAATATCTACCTGTGTTTGATGGAGAAACTAATGTCATCTCAGTTGAAAAGCACATCCAAGGGTTTGAGCATTTTATAGATTTATTTGAGATTAACCATGATGATGTTTGTATGAGGGTCTTCTCTCAATCCTTGAAAGGAGACACAAAATATTGGTTTAGACATTTGCAACCATATGCAATTATCTCATGGGAGGAATTGAAGAATGTTTTTCTTAAGTTTTGGGGCAAGAAGAAATCTTTGGAGCTACAACTTGCAGAGTTCTATGCCTTGAAATGGCAAAGCAACAAAACTATCTCTATATTCAGTAGAAGGTTTTCCAGCATTTACTACAAATTTCCTGAAGAGATTCAACCCACTGAAGTTGTTTCCATGGTCCATTATACAACAACTCTTCATCCAGATTTTTCTTTCCTCCTGATGGAAAGAAGACATAATTCCTTGTAGAAAATGTTTAATGATTCCCAGGATATTCAACACAACATCCAGGCATGTAAACAAATCCAAAAGGAGGGGTTGGACACTCAAGAACCTGAAAGTGAATATGAACATAAAATAGTTGATTGGAATCTTGAGCATAGAATTGAAGATATCATGGTCCCTCTTGAAGTTTAAAAAGCTCATGATTGTGCTAAAAATTATATTCCACTTGTTAAAGAAAGAGGTGTTGTTTTAGCTTCTAAGCCATCCCATGATAAGAAGGGTGCTGATTATTTTATATATTCTTTTGTAGACAGTCAAGAGGATGAGTTTGTAAACGAATCTGTTGAAGAACAAATTAATATTCCAAGTTTGTTCGTGTTAGACGACATTGCATATGATGTTTATTTGCCTATATATGACATACAAAGATGGTCATGATATTGAAGAATTTATTTTTCAGCAGGAGCAAAGTATTAGATTGATTGAAGAGAGTTCTCTACCCTTGTGATTTACTACATTCAAATTGTTGAAAGATAATTCTCATATTATTGTTGAGGAAAACGAATTTGTGTTGATGCCAAGTCACACCAAACCAACAAAACACATATTGGAGCACTCTTCTCAGACACTTGATGACCCTATTCTTTGTTTTGAGGAAGACCTTGTAAATTCAGAAATACAATCATTGGTCAAAGATAAAGATGAAAGTGAGCATATCCAAAAACCCAAAGAGATGGGAAAATGTACCTATGATAATACTGAAAAAAATGAAGAAGGTTTCAAATCAGGTAACAAAACCTTGTCATTGTGTTTTCCCTCAGTCGTATTATTAAAAAAAAATGTTTGCAGTGCTTCAAATCAGAGAACGTCCAAGCATGGCATTGAAAGTGAAGAAAACAATAGGCTTATAGATAAAAACTCTCCCCCCTTATGTTTTTCTTCCTTTGAATGGTTAAGAGAAAATCATGAAATTTCAGAAAAAATAGGGAGTTCTGACTCTATTCACAGTGGGATTGTTTTACATGAAAATGTTTTCATATTTGAAGAACACCAACTACAATCACATGCATTGCACGATCATTTCTTGGAAGGATATTTCAATTCAGAATTCCAATATGTGCTTGATTATCATATTAAAGAAGAAGTCGATCAAGAAATTTTTATCAAAGGTCTTTTCCTTTCTCCTAGAACTAATACATATGTTCAACAATATTACCAGCAAGACAAGGTATTTCAAGGTTGCCTTTCTTCCCCTGATAATGACGTATTGGTCCAATTTCTAAATAGCATAAACACAGGCGAGGATTTTGAAAATACATCCATGAGGAATCTAGACTTTGAAATAGTTCATGATGTCATCTTTCCACATTTGCAAGAATATTATGAGTAATAACTTATTTCTATTAATTCATTTGAAAGTCAAAATGGTAGCCCTCAAACAAATTTCCATAAGTTTAATGAAACCAAATCAAAATTGTTTGATGAACAAAAGGATAGCCTTGATGCACATAATGTGGCTGTCATATTTGAAGAATGTATGAATGTTTTTTCTTGAGATGCATGGAGAAGTCAACAAACCCATTGCTTCCATTTCATTTGAAAATGTTCTCAGAACTAAAGAAATAGAGCAAGATCAACAAAAAATTATGAAAGAATCTTGCCTTTCTGTTTTTTCTCATCAAGAAGAAATGACTTTTCATGGTTTTCAAGATCCTGTGGCCATCCTATTACAGTCCTTAATAAAGGAGGAGTTTGTTTCATTCATAAGCTCAAGTTTTGGATTCAACTTGTGCTTTCAGTTGTCATCTTCTACATTTGTTTGTCTTATTAAGAAAGATGTGAGTGAAGAAAAATCAGGAAGCCAATTGCTTGATTGGTTGCATTTTCACTTTAGCATCACTTGATTAAGTATTCATTTCATAATTTTAGGGTAGGTAGGAATGTAAGAATAAGCGTGCCAGACAAGAATTTTTCAATTTATATTTTTAGTATTGTGTACAGTCAGTAGTATATTCAGTTTTCAGTATCCAATTGAGAGCAGCGTGTAGAGTTTAGACTTCAAAAAACACTAGTGATATGGTAGGAGTAGGGTACGCGCACATGTTTTGGGATCATCCCAATAGATCAAGCATCGGGTCTACAAATTCTTTGCTACCTCACAGGGAGGATAACATCCCCAGTAGGAGCCTATGTTATCACCATAATGGTTTTCAGACAAGATCCAAGACTCGGGAATTTAGCAAGATCTACATCATCGCGAAAGCTTGATAGTTTGGATAATATATTTTTGGAGGATTGGGACATATCTGGCGGCGTATGGACGAATACAGCAGAGGTGCAAAAGATGTAACTCAACAAACCGTCAACTATAAAATGATCTAGACCAACGAATGAAGCCCATATCGGGTGGTAAACTTGCATGTGACTTAACCATGTAAAGGCGGACTAAGGAAACCATTTTGGTTTTTAAAATGGACATGCATCACCTCTAGAGATACGTCGGGGCGAAAGGAGGGTTCTCTGAAGCCACTTTCTCTAAAGCCCTGATGTCACATGTTCCAATATGTCAAATCAAACACTCATGGGGTCGGTGATGGCTAGTCAAAATCATCCCATTTCACTCGTTCGATACTTCACAACTGTATGATGTCAGGTGAACACCGCCATATAACGAACTCAAAAGCTAATCATTTGAAATGGATTGGCCAAGCGTGGTAAACCAACGTACCTATCAATGAATCTGTCAGTGATTCATGATTAGGAACTCTATAACTATCGATTCTCAAGTATGAAGGCATAATTTCATCCATAAACGAATTAATATCCAATTCTCTCAACTTTATGATTTCTGTAAGAACATTTTGGTGTCCATGAAATTGGGATACATAGACCAAGCTATAGCCAGTGAAACTGGTCATTCAGACAACATGGCATATTTACCTACGAGTAGGAAGGAAAGGGTAATTGCGCGTATATTGGAAACTAAATTCCACACAGAACCTACTACAGAATTAGAATTGGAAGTTAGGCTAAATCCCATCATGAAATACCTAATCATCAATAGGCCAGTTGTAAAAAAGAAATGGAGAAAATAGCAGAAGACAGAAAAATTGCCCGAAATGGTTGAAAACATTGGGGAGAATCAACCGGCCTAGTAGGTCACTCTAAAGAAGGAGATCGATGAGCTGAAATAAATTCTTATACTGGAATAAATACATCTCAGCATGTTTTGGACAGATGGTGGTTGAAGAAAGGGGGGCCCATATATGACAAACCTATTCATAACGGTCTCATTTATATAGGATAATTGTTATTATAAATCATTCCTTTCTATAACTTATCTCTGTTTTGAGAATTATGGGGAAGTCTGAACATTTTGAATTCCACAAGAAATTCCCCTATATATATTATCTCAAAGATATAGAAATGGATGGAGAAAAGTGGAGCCTTCCCTCTGTGCAGGAAGACCTTTTTAAATTTTGGGGCTAGAATGAATATATAAATGCGGAAGTGAATTGTGGACTGTTTATGAAAAGATTCTAATCGACGGTGATATGAGTCTTGTTTTCCCTTCATATTATGTGTTTCCTATGATCTTTTATTCCATACACATTTTTCTTCCGTTTAAATTGGAGAGTTTAAAGGCCCGGAATTCATCTTGTTAATGCACTTGTTAACCTCCTAATGCATTCCAAAGTGTGGTATCTTCATCACGTTCAGGATAGTGGACCTCAAAATGTCCATAGGCCACGGCTGGGGGATGATATTCAACTTATTGCCCTTTTTCATGGTCAAATACTTGTGTGGGGCGAGCATGCCATAGTTCTTGTGGTCTCCCAAGTTGAAGTCATTAATCTTTAACGTCATGATTTGTACTAACTATGGTCCTACTGTGTGTATCCCCTTTGGGAGGTACGCAGTAATCAAGGTGTAGTCGAATCCCCTCGGGACACTGTCTCACCGCACCAGCCAGAGGTGGGATATAGTCGAGCGGGATAGATGGGATGAGCTTCACATTCACCAAGTCATCATGATGCTTGGTTCGTTTCTATGTCACAGCTCGAGATAGTCCAGATCCATGAGTAGTCGATGGGGATGCTTGCACTCCTCTCATCAACGAGGCTTGGGCTCCTATGGACATGACCTTATTATCCATGAGGTTTATGAGAATATCCTCAATGGATTTCTCTACTGTGTTGAATTCACTCAACATGCATGCTCGAGATTAGGTATCTTGGGTTGGTGATCAAAGTACTCAATGTAACAGAATGGGTGGTGAGGTCTCAAATAGGCACAGTGTGAAAGAAACTAGTTCTTTGTGGGCTCGAATAATCATTATTTGCAAAAGTGTTCTCGATGAAACATTCGACAGGATATATATCTAACATCGTAAAAAATTCCTCCAATGGGTAGGAATGCCTTAATCAATGTAATTCCATCCATTATGGCGCGGCCCCAATGGTCTAATGGCAATATTTATGGACATAACTACGGTTCGAGCCATTCTGGAGCGTCGGGCTAATGGTCAGGACGCCTCCAACGATCATATTTCTTTGTCATGGCGAAGTGCCAATCTTCGTTGTTATGTTATTCCAGCGAAGTTCAAGTGCTGCAAACCTCCCTTCTGTGAAGTTATCTCTGCAACTTCCTGCAATTTCTCTAACTTTTCTTTCTTCTTACTGAGATTTTTGGATTTCTTTCCTGTGATTTGAGTCACTGGGTTCCTCTTTCAATTTTTATTTTTATCTCCTTATACTTCGCACTACTGTGGGTCGTTCAAGGGTTCTAAGAGTAATACTTCTTATTTTTTTGGAGTAGGTGCTCTACTCTCTTGTACAGACATGTGTTTCAAGTCTTCCTATGTTCTTTCAACTTCTATGTCTAGATATTTGGTTCTCAATAGCTTTGAATGGTCCTCCTGTTCTTCTAATAAGTGATTTATTCTCCTAGCCATGAAATCCCTTAGTTCTTTCTTTTTCTGTTCTAGATCCTCCTCTTCTTGTTTCCTCCGTATTTAATCTTTCTCAATCCAAGTTTTTCCTAGAAAAATAGAAAATGGGGCGTTGTTCCCAGTCTTCTACAACCATAACAAAGAGTTAATCCTCTCTTTATTTTAAATGACCCCCAACCTTTCTTGTACTGTGCACTAGGATCATAGTAACTAACTTGCAAAAAATTATTTCTAGGATCCTACATCCATTTGTTAGTCCAAACATTCTTTCTATGCATAGGAATAACATATCTTTCACTATTCTTATCAAATCTACTTATATTAAATATTCTTTCTTCTAGTTGTGCCCTAGTTTTCAGACTACGAAAAAAATCTATTAGACATACCTAGATCCATTCTGTTGAAACAAAAATTTTCACTTATCTTACCTTTCTCAAAGCACAAAGCTTTAAGATATTATCTCTTTTCTTCAAATCTGATTCCTTTCTTAGCACAGAGCTTCGCAGTCAAGTAGAATATTTCCCACTAAAGCAACAGATCTATGCACAGAGCTTTCTTTTCTTCAGTTCTCAGTAATCACAGTTTTAGGTCCTGGAAACAGAACCATTTGTTGGCACAAGGGCAAACTCGGGGTTCAATGCTTCAACAACACACCAACAAAACCCTAACTACCGACCCCTTTGACAACACCTGCGAAGCAGATGAAGTCTCACCCGAGGTAGAGGTAGAGGTGGTTGCATGAATCAAGTGTCTACAACCTAGCTAGGACACAGATCTGTGATTACAACACTTAACAGATCACTTAGAAGTTAACATTCATTAATATTCACTCCGCAGAAGAAAACCCTAATTACATAACAAATCAGTAATCACAAGATCCAATACATCCAAGCACTTAGCATACATAAATAGATTAGATATAGCATTCATTCACATTACTAAGCACTAAGATACTATATCAAAAACATATAAGATATATTATTGCACTAAACATAAATCACATCAATAACATAACAACCACAATGCACAAAGAAACCACAACACAGGATATACGTGGTTCACCCCAGTGTGGGGCTACATCCACCAACTCTTCTCTTCTTTATTGTCTTATGTCAATCTTCTACAAGCACAGAGCCATAAGAACCCACTCCACATAGGACAGGAGATCTGCGCACACCTTGTCATACCCTCCTTCCCCGAGCTAGGTTACAGCACAAATCCTTCCTACAATCACTTGCGCTTAGCTCTGCAAGTTATCAACACACAGTATGCACGAAGAATTCACAACTATTTTCACTTAGCACATTACAACACTTAGATTACAACTAAATTAGCACATTGGCCAAATTACACACATAGGTCTCTCCTTACTTACATCGGTTAGCTTTCTATTTATACATTAGAAAAGGGCCTAAACATGGGTAAACTCATGGGCCAACATCCCCATACCCATTACATAAACCCTAAACCCAAAAATTCCCTAAAAAGGTACCAGCCTAACGAAGTCCCAAAAATGGTCAAACGTGACCCAGGTTCTCCAAAACTTGGTCAAAGGCCAACAAACATGCATAGGAGAAAATGAAATTCGAGGAGATATAGGGAATACTTTTTACAAGTGGGAGGAAGAGAGGAAAGGGGATCTTAGTGCTAGGAATGGAAGGCAATCATATTGGGTATGGAAAAACAACTTGGTGGAGCTAGGTTTTAAACCAATAATTAGGCTACCATGAATGTGAGTGATATTTTCTATTGAGAAATCACTAAAGATCTTGTGAGAAGTCTACTGTGAGAACTCATGTTACAACTGAGATTCCTAGAATCCCCAAATGAGAGATTTCCTAGAAAAAAATTTATGGATCCCTGGAGGGAAGTGGGATATCATGAGGGACAATGTAGAAAAGAATGGGATATCATTCCTTGGATTTTTCAAGTTGGGGGGAAAGAGAGAAGGTGCATTGGAATTGTTGTAGGAGTTAGGATTTTGAGTATTAGGTTATTGTGTTTGGATAGTAGCCATCCATAGGATGCATTCCTTCCTTGTGGACTCGTAGCCCCATCACGAGGGTGGATTTTTGTCACCTTGTTATTGATAGAAATGGAATAACAAATCCTACGGATGGGAATAACATCCCTCGTATGTCACCAATTGGTGACATTTGATAAGATAAGTGTTTAAGTCACTAATTTTATTTATATTAGTCTTAATGTTGTGTTGGATTACTGAGAGGGGGGGTGAATCAGTAATAACGTAATTATAATCCTTTTCTTCAAATGTTATATCAATGTAGAATTATTATCCAATAATGAGCAGTAATAAATAAACAATCACACACATACACAGTACACCAGTGTTTTACGTAAAAACCCAAATCGGGAGAAAACCACAGAATGTGTTTTCTTATATGTATTGAATAATTACATTCATTGGAAGCACCAACTTCCTTTGTTTTCCAGCTGCAACTAGAAGGAGGCTCCAACCCCCTAGTTTCTTAGGCTACAACCTGAGGGAAGCTCCAACTCTCCAAATCTCTAGCTACAACCAGAAGGAGGCTACAAGCCCCAATGTTCTCCGACTACAACCGGAAGGTGGCTACAACCACCTATCCTTGCCCCGTCCTGCCACCCTGAAGTAGAGGTAGAATGATGGAACCACTATCACACTATCACTGTGAGATATACCGCTATAAACCTTTAATAATAAATCTGAACCATGCACCAACCATGCATCAACCTGTAATCAATATGTACCATAAACAAGTGCATCAACCATGTACCAACCTGTAATCAACCTGTACCATAAACAAGTGCATCCAACCATGTACCAAGTATGTTCCAATCATGTGTCAACTACTCATCAACTATGAATCATCAATATGTACCAACATCATCAACTATACACTTCATGT
>ML777190.1:117920-156467 GCA_009831015.1 Picea engelmannii
TTGAAAGGATGGAATTTTAACATAAATTAAGAACTTTAAAGGTCCAAAACAATAAACCTAGGAGGATAAGTGTCAAAAGGTGTTTTCAAATGCCAAAATGTATTTTTGGGTGTTAGTTTCTATATCAACTTTTTGATAACATAACTTTTACATATATTCTTTGTTTTGTGTGTATAGTAGCTCATTGAAATGCTCTAAATGAGGGAAGAAATGAAATAGTATGGAATATATTTTCCAAAAGTATAGCTAGGTAAAGCCAAGTTGGAATCACTTGTACAAAAATCTCATTAAGGGCCTCAAAATGGACCTAAAAGTTTAGGACCTAGAAAATCCCAAAAACTCATATCAAGACTATCGAGATGGAAAAACATGCTTAATTAGTGGAAGAGGTTGGTTTCCACTGATATCCACTTGGATTTGTCTTTAACCATTAGGAATCAATGGTTTCCATTGCATCTATTTACCATAAGAGATGGGGAATCTGTCACTGAATATGAATCTAGGAGAGCCATTTTCCTTGTTGAAGAAGTTTTCCTTATTTGACAACTCAATATATTTGTATGCTATTCTCGCATGTGCCATTGATATTGGTTTCCATTATTCAATCCACTAAATCATACTCAAGGAAGTCAGGATAGATTTCTATAGGATCCAATTTCTCAACCATCTCTGAGATGACTAGCAAAGTTGGGAAATATGGTTGAAGGAGCTCCACATTGAATACTAGGTGTAATCCAAGGAAGGAAGGAATACTCAATTCAAAATCATTTTCACCCACAGACTTTGTGATGGTGTAGGGCCCATATCGGAGTGGTATGAGCTTCCTATGGGGACATGTGAATTTTTATTTCTACAAATGAAACCATACCTTTTCACCAACCTAAACCTCATGTGGAACATGATGTTGGTCATGTCGTTTCTCCTACTTGGCATTGGCCTTCTGCAATATATCATGAACCTATCATTAATATATGTTTAACATATGGAAGGATCACATCCCATGTACATGGATACTCAAAATTGTACATGTGTAGGATATGCACAATCAACCTATTGACCACTTTTGGTTTCCCATCTGTTTGAAAATGAAAGGAATTCGATTTGATAAACTTGTTGTCCATCAAAGACCATAAGTTGGACTAGAACACACTAAGGAACATGTTATCCCTATCTTAATACGGCTCATAGGAGAAAAGAATGAACCCAAAAATGGTTAAAGAAGATCCTAACAATGGCCTTAGTTGTGATACTCTTTTTACATGGTACCAAAATGGCCATCTTAGAGAACTGATTGAAATCCACAAAGACATAATTGTGACCATACTTAGTGGATGGAAAACTTGACATGTAATCCATGGAGATTGACTCCTAGGGCTTGTTTAGGATAGGGAGAGGATTATACATCTTTTTCTTTCTGATGATCATTTAGAAATGGCACGAGTAATGCATGACCCGATATACTAGTCGATGTCCTATTGAAGCTTTGGCCAACAGAAATACTTCTAAAGTATTGTTACTGTATTTTCCACACCGAATTTCCATACCAACCGAATATAATGTGCCTCCAAAATTATCCTTGCATGCTCACTTGAAGGAACACAAAGGTGGCCTAGATAGCACAAGAGGACATCCTAAAGGTGGAAGTCTGGTACTTTTTTCCCTACACTTAGTGTTTGATATGTAGAAATGAATTCAGAGTCACTATTGTATAATTTTTTCCACCTGAAGGTCCCATTCCCATAGGAGTTAACAATTGTGTTTAGTACCACAATCGAGGGATGACTGAGGTGGTTTGCAACACTTATCCTCATGTGAATTGTATTCTCTTTGTTGCTACATTGAAATAAATAGAATTGTATTTCTTTTTTTTACATGTCTTTCTGCATACTAACTTACCTTCATGTCCAATGTATGTTCGGTGTTGCTACATTGAAATAAACATATTGGTTGGAAAGGAATATTAATTATTATATGCCACAACATAGGGGGTTGAAGCACAATCTTTGAAAAGGTATACCAGTTGTGCTAGTAAATCAAACACACAAAACGGGTGGGTGCGTATAATATTGGACTAGAAAATTATGATTTGGAAATAATGGGCCTTTGTTGAGACTTCTTGCTTCCAAACATTGCCCTCCCCATTTCTAATTTTCCTACTTTTTATTATCCCTTTTTTCCCTCTTCTATACTTAACCAAATTCCCCTTCATTTTTCTCATCTACTTTTTCTTTATGGATTTAGAAAAATTATGGAAAATATACATTTCATATGCTTATTTAGTCCTTTTGATGTTCATCTACACACGCTTGCATCAAAAAATGTTGGACTAGTGACATGGTCATGAGCAGTGAATCATCACAAACATCAATAGATCAACAAGGCCAAAGGTAAATATGCATATATTGTGTTCCTCATATGTTTACAAAACAAATATCCTTAACTATTTATTCATCTATTACATGGTAAATATTTTGATGTCATATGCAACACATAATTTGCAGTTCACAAGAAGTATCAACGAGTGCAAGTGAGACGCCGAGCATAGTGCAAGTTCCATAGACTAAGAGGTCTCGTTGCAAAACTATATCTCCACACTTCATCCAAGTTGTGCGTCTACTAGTACATTTATGCCAGGAAAAAAAAAAACAATGTTGACTGCCATTCACATTAATTTTCCTGTTCAAAAAATGTCACCAGGTCTAAACTTATAACACCCAAAATACTATCAATAGAGGGCTTGAATAGTCGCCGAACTGGAAAAGTGTTTGTCGGGGACATAATGGTCGTTTATAGCACCTACTTGGACAAGGAAAACAAAACTAGATCCATTATGTGTGCTGACATGACAGACAACGAAGCCCTGATGATAGCCACACTGACTATTCTCACACAACTTGTCCAGAAACATGCAAAAAAGATATTTCCAGGTAATGGGATATCCATTATAGATTTTAATATATTTCCCAAAACAGTATATGACTGTGGTGATTGTGATCAGATTATATCACTCAATGAAACAAGTATTGTGGAAAAAAATCCCGCTATTTGTTCAGAATGTCATTTCATCCCAGACACAACTATCATCCAACTTGCACAGAGAAACAACACTTACCTAATCGGAACCATTGGTGCAGTTGTCACACTCATGAGAAAACTTGTCTCACAACACATTCTCCATATGAAATATGGAGAATTAGACAATGACAAGGCAATGGTACCATTCTCCATATCTAGTTTTGTCCTTTACTTTCACATGTCCATGTATCTCGGTTATGTTACACAATTATTGCATTGTTCCATGTTGCAGTTGCAATTGTTCAACACCTATTCAATTTTTTTTTCCTCAATGGAACAACAATTGCATAAAGGGAAATTTCCACTTATGCTCTTCAAAAATATAACAAAGAAAAGAGATGTTAAAGAAAGGATCTTTCGCATAACCCAAGAAACATTTGTAACATAATTGTGAATAGACATAGTACAAGATCTCAAGAAACTAACTATCTCATAAATGATGATACAATTGATTGTCTATGATGTAGTAAAAAATTCCCTTACATATATAAACATTGCCTCAATGTTGCCATCTGAACCATAGGAAACACAATCATACATTGTATAATTAGACAACCTATGTTACAAGATGTGCTTCCTAGGTTAGCAGAATTTCCATATGAAGTATACCTACAAAAAAAGGCAAACAATGTCTACATGTTGCGTGACTTTCAGATACATAGAACATTTACCCTAAATGAGGACAATGTAATCTTGCATATCGACTGAGAAAAAAAAAAAGATATATATATATATATATATATAAAGCTTTGGCATGAAACGAAAAAATATCATGTGTGTTAGTAAATTTTTTTCAATACCCAAATGAATGTCCATCAGACTCAAGTTATTTGGAGTTTACATCTATGGATGTAAAATTTTATTTCTAGAGATTTTATCTCTTTTTGTGCACTTGAAAAAACAAGGAGAATCTAACTACAAATCAAATTGATGTTTTTATTTTGATGTTTTCTTGCATCTCCCAGTAAGAATTTTTCATATTTGTTGGGGTGTCCAAATGAAAAAAGGATATTTTGAAATAAAAGGATATATACTATGTGAAGTCAAATGGAACTATCATATCAACCACGGAACATTAAAATTCAAATTCATCGTTGTTATACTTACGATGAAGTTGACAGTACAATAATTTTACTTAAACATCCCAAAATTTATTTTCTTGTGGACTTTCGGTGTTTCTCTTATACAAACACATCCTAGAAACTATAAGCATGGCTTGCTTTATATATTCCTTGATTGAAGAGCATGTTCACCTGTTTAATGCACTTCATAGTTACTATTAAGACCATCAATGAGGCTTTCTTACACCAATTCTCACTTCTGAAAATTTCCATCCCCTTTATTTTTTCCATCTGCTTTCCCTTTCTGGTTACTTGGTCATTTTTCAGAAACTGTCTAGGTGTGGGGGTTGGTAGATTCATGTCTTCGGATTTCCACTAATAATTTTATATCATGAGTCCGACTGACCACCTCCCCATTTTGTATTCAACGAACTTTTTGGATTGTGGGTTCCCAGGTAAGCGGGCTCAACATTGTACATTGTGTTTCCATTTTTTCGTCACCTACAATAGCACCCGGACTTCCCCTATCTACAAATTAGTAACCAAATTCCCCTTTCCTTTTTCTCATTTGCTTTCCCTTTATGGTTACTTAGTCATTTTTTCGAATGTGTCATTTTTTTGAATGTCTTATTCTTTTATATATAGCACCCAAAGTTCCACAATATACAAATTGACCATTGAAGTTCATCATTGTCCCTTGTTCCTTGTTACACATTTTGCAATCAAAGGTTGGGATACATACAATTTGACCATCAAGCCCTTACGTCTCCTGAGTAGAACTTGTGACCCTCTTTCCAAGCCCATCAATATTCCCTATTTCGAGTATGTCTCATGATTTTATATCACGATTCCAACCAACTACTTACCCATTGCATACTTGTCCACTGTTACCATCGTCGGTTCTTGGCCAGACTTTCTCAACATTGTGCTTCCATTGTTCCACTACCTACAAACAACACCCAAAATTCTGTGATATACAAATTGACCATCAAAATTTTTCATTGTTCCCTATTCTATGTTACACATTATCCAGTCAAAAGTTTGGAGACATACAATTTGACCATCGGCCCCTCACATCTCCTAAGTATAACTTGTGACCCTATTTTGAAGCCCACTCGACCGCTTTTCATACTTGGCTATTTCTTGGAATCTCTTTCGCGGGTGGATGAAATGTGAAATGCTTAATCGCTCTTCGCCATACCCACCACCTTTGCACTTCTTTCTAGATATGCAATTATTAATCTTTAATGCTAATGTCTCATCATGCAGGAACCATTAAGATTGTCATTAATGTTCGAAAGGATAGAGAAGATTTGTCATTAATACGAATTAAACTAATATTTGCAGAGAGTTATGTTATCCTTTCCAAGTATTCATTTCAAGCATCATGCAATCTCTTTCGCACATCGTCCGGTTGACGCCTTTACAAAATATCTAATCCTTAATCTCTCTTCGTCATCACCGCCACCTTCACACTTTTTTCTAAATATGCAATTAGTAAGCTTTAATGGTAACATCTCATTACACACAAACCATGGAGATTGTCATTGATCAACGAAAGGCTCAAGGAGATATTCCATTAATACGCATTAAACTCAGATTTGTGGAGGGTTATATTATCCCTTCTGAATTTTCATTTCCAACATCATCTGGAGAAAACGAAAATTCTCGTTAACTTATGGTAGCAGTTCGACAACAGTTCTGTCCAGATACAATAAAAACCTTCGGGCATGATGACCATAGGTTCCATTACTCCAGGGCATATTCTTACTACTCATATCCCTCCACCCAGGAGCAAAAAAATGAGATGGTCCCTTGGTGCACCGAGAGATATATTTCAAGACAAAGAATTCCAAGGAAACCCTACTGCTCAGATAGCCTATCCACCTGCATTGATGGTTGGTGTAGAGGTTGATGTGGTCGATTTCAAGCTAGGAGAAGATAATCTGATGGACGATGATATGACAATGGATGATGGAAATGCAGACATTGTTCCCACTTTTGCGCCCAAATTGAACTCAACCATAATGGGGGGAACTTCCCAGCTCGATGATGGTGGCCCTGATAAGACCAAAAGAAGGGGTTTTAGAAAAGAAACTGATGATGAACGCAATATCCACTTTGTATCTCAAGAGTAGGAATTCCAGAGGTCCAAATTAGTTCTTTTTGGGCATAAGTATTTAACTATAAGGAAATGGTCTCTTGATGCTCCCAGAGACACATTTCAAGACAAATAATTATTCAATTGCGAGGCCACTCTCTTGTTCTCTGGATATACAATTAATATCTCAGGGGATGAGGAACAGAAATCCCACTGATGCAAGAAATATTCCTACTACTCATCTCCTTCCACCCAGAATGGACTAATTTGGGCCTCTAGAATTTCTCGTGCAAACTGTGTCCCTGAAGTCTTCGATTGTGAGGACGTGGTCTCTTAGTGTATCCTAACTTTCAGTTTTGGGCTCTTCTGCTTTCCTTGCAACATATTTTGTCTTCTTCCTCACGAGAATCTTGTGAGAACTATCAATTTTACTGTGAGGATGGGTTCTTATGTCCTCTTGCATTCGAAAAATTATGGGTTTCTTTCTTGCTAGGGTGCAACGTTGGAGCGATGTTGTGTGATGTCGTTCTCTTCGTAGTGGTGGTTGCGGATTGGAAACTCTTCTCATCGGGGCCTTTTCCGTGTTGTTTGTACAATTGAGTGTTGCCTTGCAATGTCTCCAGGTCTCCAGTGTCAGGAGCAGGAGTGTTGTTCACCTACTTCAAGCCAAGGAATTGTTCCACTGCAGAACCATTCTCGTGTTTCTTTGTCACCCCAGGTCTTCCACGAGATATTGATATTGTAGTAGTGAACATTGACCTTCCAAGGAGAAGACTAGAAGGATTTCCTGAAAAAAAATCATGGTAATGAGTTTTGTATGCATGTTGAAGAGCATCTCGATGGCTCTTGCATGTTTTCCCACTAGAGGAACAACACATAATTGTATGCATGTTTATTTTTTCTTTTTTTTTTTGTAGATCTTGTACCTGTGTTTATGACAAATATGTTCAATGTTTTCGTGCAAAGAAATCAGTCCAATTTCTATGGATAGATATACACTTCCTAGTATTTTTTTAAATGGATTTACTATTAAAAAAATTGCCTTGGAATATTGGTGGTTGCTTCTTTGTTGAATTTAAAACCTCTTCTCAATAGCATGGTTCAATAGTCTCGTAGATCTTGAATATTGTATTGGATCAAGTAATTTGATCTAATATGGAGCATTTAACAATTATATGACAATGCATTGTCCCAATCCCATCAGGATTTTATGGAAACAAAAATAAATTTCAGATAGTTTCAAACCAACATTTAATTCTAAATGTAATGCAGATAGAACATAGCAAGACCAAATCACGATACGGCAATTGGGGCCCTACCCTAGAAATTTCATTTTAATCTTAGCCTTGTTAAAGTAAACGATTTCTTATTTCCCTTTTGCTTCCTTGATTCCTTTACCACAAAAGGGAACATTTTATTAGGTGTCCATCCCCTAGCCTCTATTTGAGCACTTTATACTTTATTAATGAAATTACCAAATTTCTTGTTCATGAATAAAAAATAAAATAAAAAATGGTCTATGGTGGTTGTATTCAAATGGGACTATGAAATCAACTACAATATTAAAATTCAATATCGTCATTGTTGTTTCTAGACATGTAATTATTAAGCTTTAATGCTAACAACCCATCATGCAAGAAGTTTAATACTTAAGTCAATATTTCAAAGTCATGGAAGAATGTATCAAGAACACAATTACTCCCACAAGTTGCAATAAAAACTAATCTTCAACAAAGCATTTGCTTACACCCTTTTTAATGGTCCAAGCACAATAGAAAACAAGTGGATAAAATATTGGACTAGAAAATGATGATTTTGCAACAATGGGGCTTGTTTAAGACCAATTCCTGCTTACAAAAATTGCCCCCTACTTTTTTGTTTTCCCACTCTCTTATCCCCTTATTTTCCCTCTTCTATACTTAACCAAATTCCCCTTTATTTTTCCCATGTAGTTTCTCTTTCTGGTTACTTAGTCATTTTTTTTCAAAAATGTCTTGTTGCGCAGGTTGGCAGATTCATGGGTTCACATTTTTATTCATGCTTTTATATCACGATTCCTACCAAGTGCTTCCCCTTTCCATGCCTAGCCAATTTTTCGATCATGGGTTCCCACCCAGGAAATCTCTAAATTTCACTTCCATTGTTCAGTGACCTGCAAACAACACTCCAGCTTCTGCGATATGCAAATTTACTTCCGGAATCCCACATCATCCCTTCTTCTGTGTTACACATTTTTCATTGAAATGTTCTGATGCATACAATTTGACCATTGGGGCCTCATGTCTCCTTGGGAAACCTTGACACCCTATTTTGAAGCTCATTCAACCACTTTCCACACTTAGCCATTTCTTGGAATCTCTTTCGCGGATCATCAAGTTGGCGAGTTCAAGAAATTTCTAATTTTTGGTTGTTGTTTCCCGTGCCCGCCACCTTCAGACTTCTTTCCAAGTATATGCAATAAGTATACAACTTCTCTAGAAACATACATAAAATATCTTGCCAGGAAATTGAATATTTATTACAGATTTGAATATATTAGCCCTTCTTTTCCCTCTTCTATACTTAACCAAATTCTTGTTTCTTTTTCCCCTCTACTTTCTCTTTCTAGTTACTTAGTCATTTTTTCAAAAATTTCTAACTACGCAAGTTGGTGTACTTATGGGTTCACATTTTCACTTGTGCTTTTATATCGCGACTCCAACCGACTACTTCATATTCCATACCTAGCCACTTTTTAGATCGCAGATTCCTGGGCAAGCGGGCTCTAGATTGCACTTCCATTGTTTCGTGACCTACAAACATCACCCGGACCTCTGTGATATACAAATTTATTGTTGGACTCCCACATCATACCCTCTTCCGTGATACACAATTTGCACTCAAAAGTTTTGAGACCTGCAATTTGACCTTTGGGTCCTCACGTCTCCTGGGGAACTATTGTCGCCCCATTTTGAAGCCTGTGTGTTCACTTTCCATACTTGGAAATTTCTTGGAATCTCTTTCATGGATCATTAGGTTGGTGGGTCCATGAAATATTCAATTCATAATCGTTGTTTCATGTGCCCGCCACCTTTGCACTTATTTCCAAGTATGAAATAATTGAGGTTTAATGCTAATAGCTTACCATGCCTCCAGGAGACAATCATACTAACTGTCCCTACACAACTTGTCTAGAAACATGCAGAAAATATCATGCCAGCTAATGGGATATCTATTAAAAATATCAATATATTAGAGAAATAAGTCTCACCAACCATATCCCTATTCCATACTCACTGACTTTTTTCGCTTGCATGTTCCCAGACAAGTGAAATGGACTTCCATTGTTCCTTGACCTGCAAATAGTACCCCGCCTTCCACGATATACAAATTGACTTACGGACTCCCACATCATCCCCTCTTCCATGTTACACATTTTTCACTCAAAAGTTCTGATACATACAATTTGACCATCGGGACCTCACGTCTCCTTGGGAACCCTTGTAACCCTATTTTGAAGTCTGTCTGACCGCTTTCCACACTTGGCCATTTCTTGGAATCTCTTTTGTGAATCGTTGGGTTGGCGAGTTCAGGAAATTTCCAATTCCTAGTCGTTATTTCCCCTGCATGCCACCTTCACACTTCTTTCCAAGTATATGCAATAAGTATAGAACTTCTCTAGAAACATGCAGAAAAGATATTTCCAAGAAATGGGATATCTATTACAGATTTGAAAATATTATCCCTTCTTTTCCCTCTTCTATACTTAACCAAATTCTCGTTTCTCTTTCCCCATTACTTTCTCTTTCTCGTTACTTAGTCATTTTTCCGAAAATGTCTAGCTGGGCGGGTTGGCAGACTCACTGGCTCACATTTGCACTCATTCTTTTATATCATGACTCTGACCGACCGTTTCCCCATTCCATACCTAGACATTTATCCAATCGCAAATTCCTGGGTAGTCGGCCTCTAGATTTCACTTCCATTGTTCTGTGACCTACAAACAACACCCTTACTTCCGCTATATACAAATTTACAATCGGACTCTCACATCATACCCTTTTCCATGTTACACATTTTGCACTCAAAAGTTATGAGACCTACAATTTGACCATCGGGTCCTCACGTCTCCTGTGGAAATATTATCACCCCATTTTGAAGTTCATCCATCCGCTTTCCATACTTCGTCATTTCTTCAAATCTTTTTTGCGGATCATCGGGTTGGCAGGTTCACGAAATATCCATTTTCTAATCATTGTTTCTTGTGCCTACCACCTTCGCACTGATTTCTAAGTATGCAATAACTGAGGTTTAATCATGACATCTCACCATGCCTCAAGGAGACCATCATAATAATTGTCCCTATACAACTTGTCCTTAAACATGCAGAAAATATCCTTCCATGTAATGTGATATCTATTACAAATATCAATATATTAGAGAAAACGAATTCCACTGACCATTTCCCTATTCCATACTTACCGACTTTTTCACTTGTGGGTTCCCAGATAGGTGGGTTCAAGATTGTCCCTGCATCATTCCGTGACCTGCAAACAACACCCATAATTCCATGATATACATGTACAAAAGATCTTGCCAGGTAATGGGATATCTATTACAAATTTCAATATATTAGCGAAAATGAGTCTGATCGGTCGTTTCCCTATTCCATACTTAGCCACTTTTTCGAATATGGGTTCTCGGACATGCGGGCTCAAGATTTCCCTTCAATTGTTCCATGACCTGCAAACAACACCCGAAATTCCACAAATATACAAACCGGTCGTTGGACTGCCCCATCATGTATTCTTCCCTTTTACGCCTTTTGCAGTCAAACTTTCAGAGACATACAATTTGACTATCGGGCCCTCACCTCTCCTGAGAATCCCCTATAACCCTATTTTGAAACTCATGCAATCACTTTTCATACTTGGTCATTCCTTACTTGCTCTTCCCCATCCCCGTCACCTTTGCACTTGTCTATAATAAAAAATTGTTTATAAAAACATATATATATATATATATATATAAAGACATATAATTTGACCGTCGAGAGCTCACCTCTCCTCTGTATTCCTTGCAACCCTATTTTCAAGCCCATCTGACCACTTTTCATATATATATATATATATATATATATATATATATATATATAAGAGCCTTATTTATAATAAAAAAGATTGTTTATAAAAACATAATTTTATATATATAGATAGATAGATAGATAGATAGATATTATTTCTAGGTATGCAATTAGAAAGATTTAATGCTAAACCAAGATTGGAGGAGATCTCCCATTAATACGCATTAAACCAAGATTTTCGGAGGGTTATATTATCCCTTCCGATTGTTAATTTCAAACATCATGGAATGTCATTCGCGCGTCATCGGATTGGTCCATTCACGAAATCTTCAATCCTTAATTATTAAAACGAGTCCAACCGACCGTTTCCCTATTCCATATTTAGTCGCTTTCCCAGTATTCCAAAATATACAAACCGGTTGTTGAACTACCCCATCATGCCCTCTTCCGTTTTACGGATTTTGCAGTCAAAAATTCTGAGACATACAATTTGACCATCGAACACTCACCTCTCCTTAGTATCCCCTTTAACCCTATTTTGATGCTCGTCTAACTGCTTTTCATACTTGCCCATTCCTTACTTTCTCTTTCTCGTCTTCGTCACCTTCGCACTTATTTATAATAAAAAATTGTTTACAAAAACATATATATATATATAAGGTCTTATTTCTAAATATGCAATTATTGATATTTAATGCTAACAGCTCATCATGTCCCCGAGGTGTAGGACAGTCGGTGATGGAGTGTGTTGTTAAGCCACTCCGTGATGTTAAAGTCACCGGTTCGAAACCTGCGGGGACAAAAAATCCAACCATGTTAAGGGTTGGTGTGGCTCAGGCCGGGTGCGATTAGATGCCCCTGAGTCGCGGTTTCTCAAGCCACAGGTTAATCGCAGGTCCTGCACAAATTAACAAACAAAAAAAAAAATGCTAACAGCTCATCATGCAGGAACCATATAATTTTTTATTGATGAGCGAAAGGCTCGAGGAGATCTCACATTAATACGCATTAAACCAAGATTTGCGGAGGGTTATATTATCCCTTCCAAGTGTTAATTTCAAACATCATGGAATGTCGTTCACATGTCGTCGAGTTGGTGTGTTCACGAAACCTCAAATCCTTAATTTCTCTACACTGTACCCGCCACCTTCGCACTTCTAAGTATACAATAACTAAGCTTTACCGCTAACACGTCATCATTCAGCACCCATAAATATTGTCATGAATGAACTAAGGGCTCAAGGAGATTTCTCATTCACACAATGAACCAACATTTGCATAGGGTTATATTACCCCGTCCAACTATTCATTTCAAGTATCGTCTAGAGAAAAAAGACGTTCTCATAAACTTATGGCACCATCTTGACAGCAGTTCCATGGAGATACAGTGAACATCTTCGGGCACGAGGACCAAAAATTCCAGTGGTCCAGGGCATATTCTTACTACTTGTCCCCTTCCACCCAGAATGAAATAATTTGGACCTCTGGTATTGCTCATGTAGATTGTATCCCTAAAGTTTTTTACTGTAAAGATCTAGTCTCTTGGTGAGTCGATAAATATATTTTAGGCCGAAGAATTATTCCACTTCGAGACCACTCTTTTGTTTCTTTGTCACCTCAAGTCTTCCGTTATATGTTAAGATTGTCAATGCCAACATTGATGTTCATAGGAGAACACTCCAAGAAGTTCTTAAAAAAGCATAATAACGGGTTGGACCTTGTTATCGCTCAGGTTGTAGTTTAGGTCAAGTAACTAAAAGGTAAAGGTCAAACTAGCACAACAGGAGCTTCCCCACCCACTGTCACCTCGATGGGGGGCTCTTTCTATTTAGGGTGGCTAAACCCAAGGGAGACGTCCCTGGTAATCTGGGGTTTGAAGGGAAAAGTATTAAGGATCTAGGGCAAGTTTTCCATTTCACAGATTACCGCCAAGAAGATAGTCAAAATGAAGGAACACCATAGAAGGGGCACCTGTTTCGAGACAAAGAAACAATAAAACTAATACATGCAATAGTGGTTAGTACCTCATAGATCAATGACTATCTATATTTCAATGTATATGAACATATATAATAGTAAATATTGACGAAGTCAATGTTTGCAATAATAGCAATGTAAAGTCACTTGTCAACAAATACCAAAATGATATAGCATCCAATGAAAATATTTAATCCCTAAATTAGTCAAATGCATTAAATATCATTCATAGCTCATATAAAAAGGTTGTTGCGTCACTATACTAGAGGTGATGTCAGCTTTTTCCTAGGGTTAGTTTAATAGACAAAGAGGTCAATGTTTTGCAAATAAGCCAATGAAATTTATCAATACATCAATGTCTATCATCAGATGACTAAGCCACAGCGTTTTCTATCAACCAAAAGCTCAAAAATGGCATGACATCATCATTATTTTCTAGGTTAGTAGACGTTAGGGTTAGTTAGGGTTTCAAGTTTGAAAGTTTTGAAAGCTTGTTTGTTGCATAACAACCTCAACGTTGGAGAGAAAGACTAGTGCCTTAGGGTATTATGGAGTCAAAAGCAAGGGCAAGATCTCGGGAGGATCTAAATCTAAATACTAGAGAGTTAGGTTCTATGGTGCTGCAATGGCAGGGCCCTAGAATCAAAACCCTAAGGGGAGGAGGCTCATTTCGGTGTTGCTTAAGAAAGGCCTCATGCTCCTCCCTCTTTCTTTAAATATTCTTGGAAAAACGGCTAGCTTTAAAACACAAATGTAAGGGTGAAAAGTGTTGCAAGAGCAAGGCTCTTCAAACCCTAAAAGTCAAAACCCTAGGTGTAGAATCAACTAGGCCTAGGACGTCTTCTTTCTTCAACTTATGTTCAAAAGCTAACTCAAAAAAAGGATGACTAGTGTAGCAACGGCTAGGCTATATCTTCCTTAATCAATGGCTAAAGTAAGTTTCTCAATCATGGGGACATATAGCAAGGACCTACTTGTGTGCTTTCTACCTAGTGTTTCAATATTAAGCAATATAATAGAAATGAAATAATAAATGCAAGAGATTTAACCTACAACCATTCATTCAAGAAGTTTTGCATGAAAAATACACTTACAAATCATGAAGAGTGCTTATCAAACCCTAGTTGTAAACCTTCCAATGAGAGAAACACCATAACATGCCAAGAAAATCCTCCAACAAGAGTTGCGCCTCACTTCCAAGAGAAAAATGCCAAGACAAAAGACTAAAAGTGATCTCGCCAAGAGAGTGAGTTATGTTATAAATAAAATGAGAGGCAACGTCCTCTATTTATACCATCCAAATGACCTTTAATTTCAAAAATAGGTCATTAAAACAGCCGACAAGGATGACTTAAAATTTACACTGTTTGTACATTAAATGATAAGAAATGTCACAATATGAGCTAAAAAGGTAGACGTCAGGCCCTTCTGAGGGATATGTTGCCCCTTTTTTGGGCAAGCTTAGCATCCAAGAAGCCAAACGTTGGCCCTTCTAAGGCCCCTCCAAGTTGCCACACATGCCAAATAATCCCAGCACACTGCCACATTCTCTAGACAATGTCCAGCTGCCTCAAGTGACGTCCTGTCCATCAAAAGCAAACGCTCTATCTGCAGTGGGTGATCCCCCCTAGGTCGGGTTCTGCCACAGTATCCTGGTGGAACGTCCTTCTGTCTTCTTGTGCAAAGGCTTATTACAAAGCCTTCCTGTCTCTGCCATCCCAACAACCATCTGATGGGATCTTCAGACCCATGGAGGTCTGAGCTAATCATATCCCCATGTGTACCGGTCTTCTGGCACCTGTCCATCGGGTATGGTCCTGCATGTCAAAAACTACGGCCTCCATGGTCTCATTAGTCCTCGGGATCATAGCAATGTCAATCACATTTCATCATTAAATTTATCAAATAAATGCATGAAATCCCTAGCATATCATCTAAGAGCTCAAAGACATTACACATATCTACTATACAAAGCTAAAGAAACCAAGAGAATAACCTATTGGGCTAATACCCACAAGAAAAGGAAAGTCTCATCAGAGGATCATTCAAGCCATGTTTATGAAGTGATATGGTCTAAGGATGTCCAGTCATAGTAATACCAAGGGCAGGTGTTGTCTGTGGGTGCCTTTGTAGGAGGCGAGTTGTACCCGTCATGGATGCATTTTTTCTAAGCCCCTTTATTGCCTTTATTTTGCATTTATTGCTTTTCTTTCTTTTCTACTTGAAGGTCTGACTAGAGGACACTGCCTTGGCATGGTGACCAGAGGTGACAGTGTTACCCACTGGTATTTTCACAAAAATGATAAGGCTGGCTCGTGATGAGACACCCTTTCCCTTGGCCATGCAACCAAAGGTCACTGCCCTGGCGTGGTGACCAGATGATGGCAATGTCATACTGTTAGATACCTATGAACATAATGGGTCGGCTCATGATGAGACCTCCCATCCTCTTGGTTAGGTCTTGTTTTATTATTTTTCTTAGGGTCCCTTTAATTTCTTATCGAGAGGCCTTTTATTGCCTTCTCGGGGATCCCTGGGTGACGCAACTCTAGGTTTTCATTTCCTATAGCTTTTATCTTTAACCAACTGCTTTTACGCCCTGGGCCTTTAGCACCTTCTTCCCACAAGACAAAGTGTAACCCTCAAAAGGTCATCCTAATGGCCGGACTAGGCGAATGGGATGGATGAATGGGAGATAATATGTAAAATGATAGAATGGTGGGAGCGGACGATGGCTCTGCAAATACCCCTTGGTGGCTGACCAAAACCCATGAATACAAGCTTTCTAAGTCACCCCGTCAATCACCCCAACAATGGTAAAGTGGATTAGTGTAAGATCCAAGCAGTCATCAAAAATGAAAGGAACCTAATGCATATATAGGAAGTTTATAATGATCAAACATGACACATACCATGATACCTTGGACCAATTACCTCATGGAGAAAGAGTATTCTCCGATGCAATTCCAAGCTGATGGTGATGGATGTTGCTACTGCTGACAGGACAAGTCTGGCAAAGAAAAGAAGGATGGGCCCTCCAGGTCCATGCTTGGGTCAATCCTTCTCTCGGCACTTCATGTCTAGGACCTGTGGGCCTCGAGACATGATCTCCTAGTTATCCCTAGATATCGGGGATAACATATGGCTCCAACTCGGGGACATGTGCTCACCGTAGAGTGCATGAGAACCTTAGCATCTCTGGCATGAACCTGCAGACCTACTCACACTTGACAAGAAAGAATCAACGATAAAAGGTGGGGTGGTATTGCCACCCCGCAACATAATACAATGCATACATATGAGATAAAACAATCCATATGCATATATAAGGGAAACAAACAATAAATGAAGATGGTATAATACATGGAAATGCCTACCTACTCATACTCACTTGTATAATCATGTCCCACCACCTTGGTGGGGTTTGAGGAGGCTTTCGTTGATTGGTAATGGGCACCTTCTTCCCTCCAAGGTGGACAAGTAATAAGAATTATCTACTGATTCCATTCCAACCTTGAAGGGTCTGAGCCATGATTGTGTACTTCCCTTTACATTAGTAGGCTCTCCTTTCTGAGTATCCCACATCCACACTAAATCTCCCTCCTTGTATTTTCGGATATTGTGTTTGTTAGTTCCTTGAACAACCCTAGTGTATTGTACTGAGGGAGGTGGGTGGGCTTTTGGAGTAAAGGTTTCTTGCTGGGACAGATGTATCTATACATATTCTTCATTCTTTGGTATTTTAAGTATCTTCACTGTCCCCACTTATTTGTTATGGAACTGATCTAGGAGTTGTTGATATTCCTCTTTCTTGGGCCACTCAATCTGGTCAAAGTCTTCTTCTGTATTAAATGGCATGTCTTCCGGAGAATACTCTTGAAGAGTTTGTATCACATCTTTCTACGATTCATTCACAATAGGAGCAACATCTTGTACATGAGTTCCAGTTATTGGCATATTGAGCAATTGTCCAGTTGTTCCATCTTTCAAAGGCAACTGCAGAAAGGTGACATCCATCTCGAGAGACCCACCTATCATCGCACCAAACTTCCTAGATATCAGCATTCCCCACACATCCGGGACATCAACAACTATAATGTCTATGTGAACTGTCTTCTCAGGAAATTCTTTCAACCGCACTTTGACATTCTCAACAACACCATGTGTGGGTATTTCTTTGGATTCAAATCCACAAATGTTCCTGTAAGGTCTGGTTACTTTCAGGCCCATCTACTGCATGACTTTGAGAGACATCATGTTTGCACCAACACCTATATCTAGCATGAAATTGTTGAGATATTTATTGTTCATCATAAGAGTCATGAAGAAAGGTGGATTTTCACCATATTGGATCCTGAAATGATCATCTTGTAGCATAATCGGGGAGTCCATAGGCTCAGCCATTCTTGAAAAGAAGGTGTTGAAGCGTTCTTTGATAGAAGTGATCTTAATGGATTATTTTAGAGGAACATTCACATGCATCTTTGACAAAGCTCCTTCAAGGTCAAAATCAAGGGTAATTGTGTCAGCTTTGGGATTTTTAGGAGGAGTAACTTCAGAATATTTTGACTGATCACTTGTCGGTTGGTTTGGGTTCCTTCTCCGATATACTTGGACTTCTTGCTTCTTTAGTTTTTCTCGTGATTCTTGGTCCAAGTTTTTGATTATTTCTAACCTTGTTGCTTGGGCTGCTTCCTTCAGGGCATGTTGATGTTCTGCATCAGTGATGTTTATTTGAGGGAAACCTGAGAAGCAGTCTAAGTTGTTGACTTGTTGTTGGTTGGCATTATAAGGACACTTGTTCTCCCAATGTGCTTCACTGCACTCCAGACACCAGGGATTTTCATCAACAGCATTTGCAGAGGCCAAAGTATTTGGTACTTCATTTTCATTCTTTGGCTTGTAAGTTTGATTCCCTTTTTGGAATGGCCCTTTGAAAGGAGGTTTGGGTGCCTGGGTCTGGGATTTATCAAGTCTCGCGATCTGGTTCATCATTTACTCTTGATTCTTCATGATGTTATCTACTGAAGCTTGTAGCTTACTGATACTGGTGCAGAGATCTGAAGCAGGCTCAGCATTGTGTACTACTTTCTGCTTGATGTCCATTTTCCCCCTAGGGTTGGCAAAGGGCTCAATCTTGGATGAAAGGAGGTTTCCATCAATTTTTTTTGCAAGCTCTTGGGCTTCTTGAATGGATTGAGGATCTTTGTCTCTGAGGAGATACCCTAATTGGCCATTGAAATATCTAGTATAAATGTGGACAAGGTAATCATCTTTCAAATGATGGCTTAGGGGAATTCATTGGAGTAAAGCTTCGAACCTGGTGTGAAACTCCCGAATGGATTCATTCTCACGTATGGAAATACCATTCAGTCAGGTGAGCAGCATGTTCGGATCTTCTTTGATACTCCATATTCTGAGGAAGATTTCTTCAAGTCTATCCATAGTCTTAGTGCTTCCATCAAGAAAACCAAGATACCAACGTCTTGCAACATCATAAAGGGTAGCAGAGAAGAGCTTCATGACCAAGTCTTCAGCATCATCACTAATGGGGTGAAGATGAAAAAATGCCCAGAAGTTACTCATGTGCTCTTCGGCACTAGTAGCATCAGTTCCGGTAAACTTAGGCAACCACTTCTCATATTTAGGTGGCATTTGCCTAGGGTAACCAGGTATGGCTGACATGTCTAAAGGATTGAACAAGGTAGATGACCATTGTCTCTGATTGTTAACTGGGTTGGTAGTACCGATCTGAGAAGTAGACATGTTTAAAGGAAGTCTCTTACCAAAAAGTGACTTGACAACGGGTGAATTAGCAGGAGGCTTCCTTCTGAAAGCTAGAGGAGGGTTATTGAACCTCCTTTTGGTTTGTGGAGTTGCCAAATAGTTTTCCTGAAACTATCAAAGAATAGGGGGAAAAGGTCTTAGTGGAGTCGCCAGGTAAGCTTGTAAGAAAAGGTATTTGAGGCAAGGCTTACCAAAAGATTTTTCGTTGAGGAAGAATGACTCAATGTTCAACGGCAACAGCGCCAAAATCTTATTGCTCAGTTTGTAGTTTAGGTCAAGTAGCTGAAAGGTAAAGGTCAAACTGGCACAACAGGAGCTTCCCCACCCACTGTCACCTCGATGGGGGGCTCTTTCTATTTAGTGTGGCTAAACCCAAGGGAGACGTCCCTGGTAATCTGGGGTTTGAAGGGCAAAGTCTTAAGGATCTAGGGAAAATTTTCTCTTTCACAGATTACCGCCAAGAAGATAGTCAAAATGAAGGAACACCATAGAAGGGGAACCTATTTGTGAGACAAAGCAACAATAAAACTAATACATGCAACAGTGGTTAGTGCTTCATAGATCAATGACTATCTATATTTCAATGTATATGAACATATATAATAGTAAATATTGACGAAGTCAATGTTTGCAATAATGGCAATGTAAAGTCACTTGTCAACAAATACCAAAATGATATAGCATCCAATGAAAATATGTAATCCCTATACTAGTCAAATGCATTAAATATCATTGATAGCTCATATACAAAGGTTGTTGCATCACTATACTAGAGGTGACATCATCTTTTTCCTAGGGTTAGTTTAATAGACAAAGAGGTCAATGTTTTGCAAATAAGCCAATGAAATTTATCAATACATCAATGTCTATCATCAGATGACTAAGCCACAACGTTTTCTATCAACCAAAAGCTCAAAAAGGGCATGATTTCATCATTATTTTCTAGGTTAGTAGACATTAGGGTTAGTTAGGGTTTCAAGTTTGAAAGTTTTGAAAGCTTGTTTGTTGCATAATAACCTTAACGTTGGAGAGAAAGACCAAAGCCTTAGGGTATTATGGAGTCAAAAGCAAGGGAAACATCTCGAGAGGATCTAAATCTAAAGATTATAGAGTTAGGTTCTATGGTGATGCAATGGCAGCGCCCTAGAATCAAAACCCTAAGGGGAGGAGGCTCATTTTGGTGTTGCTTAAGCAAGGCCTCATGCTCCTCCCTCTTTCTTTAAATATTCTTGGCAAAACAGCTAGCTTTAAAACACAAATCTAAGGGTGAAAAGTGTTGCAAGAGCAAGGCTCTTCAAACCCTAAAAGTCAACACCCTAGGTGTAGAATCAACTAGGCCTAAGACGTCTTCTTTCTTCAACTTATGTTCAAAAGCTAACTCAAAAAAAGGATGACTAGTGTAGCAACGGCTAGGCTATATCTTCCTTAATCAATGGCTAAAGTAAGTTTCTCAATCATGGGGACATATAGCAAGGACCTACTTGTGTGCTTTCTACCTAGAGTTTCAAGATTAAGCAATATAATAGAAATGAAATAATAAATGCAAGAGATTTAACCTACAACCATTCATTCAAGAAGTTTTGCATGAAAAATACACTTACAAATCATGAAGAGTGCTTATCTAACCCTAGTTGTAAACCTTCCAATGAGAAAAACACCATAACATGCCAAGAAAATCCTCCAACAAGAGTTGTGCCTCACTTCCAAGAGAAAAATGCCAAGACAAAAGACTAAAAGTGATCTCTCCAAGAGAGTGAGTTATCTTATCATTAAAATGAGAGGCAATGTCCTCTATTTATACCATCCAAATGACCTTTAATTTCAAAAATAGGTCATTAAAATATCCGACAAGGCCAAATTTTAAAATTTACACTGTTTGTACATTAAATGCTAAGAAATATCACAATATGAGCTAAAAAGGGAGACGTCAGGCCCTTCTAAGGGAGACGTTGGCCCTTTTTTGGGCAAGCTCAACATCCAGGAAGCCAAACGTTGGCTCTTCTAGGTCTCCTCCAAGCTGCCACACGTGCCAAATAATCCCAGCACACTGCCACACACTCCATACAACGTCCAACTGCCTCAGGTGACATCCTCTCCATCAAAATCAAACGCTCTATTTGCAGTGGGTGATCCCCCCTAGGCCGCGTTCTGCCACAGTATCTTGGTGGAACGTCCTTCTGTCTTCTTGTGCAAAGGCTTATTACAAAGCCATCCTGTCTCTGCCATCCCAACAACCATCTGATGGGCTCTTCAGCCCCATGGAGGTCTGAGCTAATCATATCCCCATGTGTACCGGTCCTTTGGCACCTGTCCATCGGGTATGGTCCTGCACATCAAAAACTACACCGTCCATGGGCTCATCAATCCTCTAGATCATAGCAACGTCAATCACATTTCATTATTAAATTTATCAAATCAATGCATGAAATCCCTAGCATATCATATAAGAGCTCAAAGACATTACACATATCTACTATACAAAGCTAAAGAAACCAACATAATAACCTATTGGGCTAATACCCACAAGAAAAGGAAAGTCTCCTCAGAGGATCATTCAAGCCATGTTTATGAAGTGATATGGTCTAGGGATGTCTAGTCATAGTAAGACCAAGGGAAGGTGTTGTCTGTGGGTGCCTTTGTAGGAGGCGAGTTGTACCCGTCATGGATGCATTTTTTCCAAGCCCCTTTATTTCCTTTATTTTTCATTTATTGTTTTTCTTTCTTTTTTACTTCAAGGTATGACTAGAAGACACTGCCTTGAAGTGGTGACCAGAGCTGACAGTGTTACCCACTGGTATTTTCACAGAAATGATAAGGATGGCTCGTGATGAGACCCCCTTTCCCTTGGCCATGCAACCAAAGCTCACTACCCTGGTGTGGTGACTAGATGATGGCAATGTCATACTGTTATATACCTATGAACAAAATGGGTCGGCTCGTGATGAGACCTCCCATCCTCTTGGTTAGGTCTTGTTTTATTATTTTTCTTAGGGTCCCTTTTGTTTCTTATCGAGAGGCCTTTTATTGCCTTCTCGGGGATCCCTAGGTGAAGCATCTCTAGGTTTTCATTTCCTATGGATTTTATCTTTTACTAGCTGCTTTTACCCCCTGGGACTTTAGCCCCTTCTTCCCACAAGATAGAGTGTATCCCTCAAAAGTTCATCCTAATGGTCGGACTAGGGGAATGGGATGGATGAATGGGAGATAATATGTAAAATGATAGAATGGTGGGAGCGGACGATGGCTTTGCAAATCCCACTTGGTGGCTGACCAAAACCCATGAATACAAGCTTGCTAAGTCACCCCGTTAATCACCCCAACAATGGTCAAGTGGATTAGTGTAAGATCCAAGAAATCATCATAAATGAAAGGAACCTAATGCATATATAGGAAGGTTATAATGATCAAACATGACACATACCATGATACCTTGGACCAATTACCTCATGGAGCAAGAGTCTTCTCCGATGCAAGTCCAAGCCGATGGTGATGGATGATGTTGTTGCTAACAGGACAAGCCTGGCGAAGAAAAGAAGGATGGGCCCTCTAGGGCCATGCTTGGGTCAATCCTGCTCTCGACACTTCATGTCTAGGACCTGAGGGCCTCGAGACATGATCTCCTAGTTATCCCTAGATATCAGGGATAACATCTGGCTCCAACTCGGGGACATGTGCTCACCGTAGAGCGCATGAGAACCTCAGTATCTCTGGCATGAACCTGCAGACCTTTTCACACTTGACAGGAAAGCATCAACGATAAAAGATGGGGTGGTATTTCCACCCCGCAACATAATACAATGCATATATATGAGATAAAACAATCCAGATGCATATATAAGGGAAACAAACAATAAATGCAGATGGTATAATACACGAAAATGCCTACCTACTCATACTCACTTGTATAATCATGTCCCACCACCTTGGTGGGGTTTGAGGAGGCGTCCGTTGATTGGTAATAGGCACCTTCTTCCCTCCAAGGTGGACAAGTAATAAGAATTATCTATTGATTCCATTCCAACATTGAAGGGTCCGAGCTATGATTGTGTACTTCCCTTTACATTAGTAGGCTCTCCTTTCTGAGTATCCCACATCCACACTAACTCTCCCTCCTTGTATTTTCGGATCTTGTGTTTGTTAGTTCCTTGAAAAACCCTAGTGTATTGTACCCAGGGAGGTGGGTGGGATTCTGGAGTAAATGTTTCTTGCTAGGACGGATGTATCTGTACATCTTCTTCATTCTTTGGTCTTTTCAGTATCTTCACCATCCCTACTTCTTTGTTCTGGAACTGATCTAGGAGTTGTTGATATTCCTCTTTCTTGGTCCACTCAGTCTGGTCAAAGTCTTCTTCCATAGTAAATGGCATGTCTTCTGGAGAATACTCTTGAAGAGTTTGTATCACATCTTTCTACACTTCATTCACAATAGGAGAAACACCTTGCACATGAGTTCTAGTTATTGGCATATTGAGCAATCGTCCAGTTGTTCCATCTTTCAAAGGTAACCGCAAAAAGGTGAGATCCATCTCGAGAGACCCGCCTATCATCGCACCAAACTTCCTAGATGAAAACATTCCCCACACATCCGGGACATCAACAACTATAATGTCTATGTGAACTGTCTTCTCGGGAAATTCTTTCAACTACACTTCAACATTCTCAACAACACCATGTGTGGGTATTGCTTTGGATTCAAATCCACAAACGTTCCTGTAAGGCCTGGTTACTTTCAGGCCCATCTGCTACATGACTTTGAGAGATATCATGTTTTCACCAGCACCTGTATCCAGCATGCAATTGTTGAGATATTTATTGTTCATCTTAAGAGTCATGAAGAAAGGTGGATTTTCACCATACTAGATCCTGAAATGATCAGCTTGTAGCATAATCGGGGGGTCCATAGGCTCAGTCATTCCTGAAAAGAAGGTGTTGAAGCGTTCTTTGATAGAAGGGATCTTAATGGCTTCTTTTAGACGAACATTCACATGCATATTCGACAAATATCCTTCAAGGTCAAAATCAAGGGTAATTGTGTCAGCTTTGGGATTTTTAGGAGGAGGAACTTCAGAAGATTTTTACTGATCACTTGTAGGTTGGCTTGGGTTCCTTCTCCGATATACTTGGACTTCTTGCTTCTTTAGCTTTTCTCATGATTCTTGGTCCAAGTTGTTTATTATTGCTAACCTTGCTCCTCGGGCTGCTTCCTTCAGGGCTTGTTGATGTTCTGCATCAGTGATGTTTATCTGAGAGAAACCTGAGAAGCAGTCAAAGTTGTTGACTTGTTTTTGGCTAGCATTATAAGGACACTTGTTCTCCCAATGTACTTCACTGCACTCCAAACACCAGGGATTTTCATCAACAACATTTGTAGAGGCCAAAGTATTTGGGACTTCATTTTCATTCTTTGGCTTGTAAGTTTGATTCCCTTTTTGGAATGGCCCTTTGAATGGAGGTCTGGGTGCCTGGGTCTGGGATTCCTCAAATCTCACGATCTGGTTCATCATTTCCTCTTGATTCTTCATGATGTTGTCTACTGAAGCTTGTAGCTTACTGATACTGATGCAGAGATCCGAAGCAGGCTCAGTATTGTGTACCACTTTCTACTTGATGTCCATTTTCCCCTAGGGTTGGCAAAGGGCTCAATCTTGGATGAAAGGAGGTTTCCCTCAATTTTTGTTGCAAGCTCTTGGGCTTCTTAAATGGATTGAGGATATTTTTCTCTGAGGGGATACCCTAAGTGGCCATTGAAAGATCTAGTATAAATGTGGACAAGGTAATCATCTTTCAGATGATGGCTTGGGGGAATTCATTGGAGTAAAGATTTGAACCTGGTGTGAAACTCCCGAATGGATTCATTCTCACGTCTGGTGATACCATTTAGTCGGGTGAGAAACATGTTCGGATCTTCTTTGATACTCCATCTTCTGAGGAAGATTTCTTCAAGTCTATCCATGGTCTTAATGCTTCCATCAGGCAGGCCAAGATACCAATGTCTTGCAGCATCATAAAGGGTAGCAGAGAAGAGCTTCATGACCAAGTCTTCAACATCATCACTAATGGGGTGAAGCTGAAAAAATGCCCAGAAGTTACTCATGTGCTCTTCGGCACTAGTAGCATCAGTGTCGGTAAACTTAGGCAACCACTTCTCATATTTATGTGGCATTTTCCTAGGGTAACCAGGTATGGCTGACATGTCTAAAGGCTTGAACAAGGTATATGACCATTGTCTCTGATTGTTAAATGGGTTGGTAGTACCGGTCTGAGAAGTAGACATGTTTAAAAGAAGTCTCTTTCCAAAAAGTGACTTGACAACAGGTAAATTAGCAGGAGGCTTCCTTCTGAAAGCTAGAGGAGGGTTATTGAACCTCCTTTTGGTTTGTGGAGTCACCAGATAGTTTTCCTGAAACTATCAAAGAATATGGGGAAAAGGTCTTAGTGGAGTCACCAGGTAAGCTTGTAAGAAAAGGTCTTTGAGGCAAGGCTTACCGGATTACCTTTCACAGATTACCGCCAAGAAGATAGTCAAAATGAAGGAACACCACAGAAGGGGCACCTGTTTGTGAGACAAAGCAACAATAAAACTAATACATGCAATAGTGTATAGTACTTCATAGATCAATGACTATCTATATTTCAATGTATATGAACATATATAATAGTAAATATTGACGAAGTCAATGTTTGCAATAATTGCAATGTAAAGTCACTTGTCAACAAATACTAAAATGATATAGCATCCAATGAAAATATTTAATCACTAAATTAGTCAAATGCATTAAATATCATTGATAGCTCATATACAAAGGTTGTTGCGTCACTATACTAGAGGTGACGTCAGCTTCTTCCTAGGGTTAGTTTAATAGACAGAGGTCAACATTTTGCAAATAAGCCAATGAAATTTATCAATACATAAATGTCTATCATCAGATGACTAAGTCACAACGTTTTCTATCAACCAAAAGCTCAAAAAGGGCATGACGTCATCATTATTTTCCAGGTTAGTAGATGTTAGTGTTAGTTAGGGTTTCAAGTTTGAAATTTTTGAAAGCTTGTTTGTTGCATAAAAACCTCAATGTTGGAGAGAAAGACCAGTGCCTTAGGGTATTATGGAGTCAAAAGAAAGGGAAATATCTCAGGAGGATCTAAATCTAAAGACTAGAGAGTTAGGTTCTATGGTGCTACAATGGAAGGGCCCCAGAATCAAAACCCTAAGGGGAGGAGGCTCATTCTGGTGTTGCTTAAGCAAGGCCTCATGCTCCTCCCTCTTTATTTAAATATTCTTGGAAAAATGGCTAGCTTTAAAACACAAATATAAGGGTGAAAAGTGTTGCAAGAGCAAGGCTCTTCAAACCCTAAAAGTCAAAACCCTAGGTGTAGAATCAACTAGGCCTAGGAAGTCTTCTTTCTTCAACTTATGTTCAAAAGCTAACTCAAATAAAGGATGACTAGTGTAGCAACAGCTAGGCTACATCTTCCTTAATAAATGGCTAAAGTAAGTTTCTCAATCATGGGGACATATAGAAAGGACCTACTTGTGTGCTTGCTACCTAGGGTTTCAAGATTAAGCAATATAATAGCAATGAAATAATAAATGCAAGAGATTTAACCTACAACCATTCATTCAAGAAGTTTTGCATGAAAAATACACTTACAAATCATGAAGAGTGCTTATCAAACCCTAGTTGTAAAGCTTCCAATGAGAGAAACACCATAACATGCCAAGAAAATCCTCCAACAAGAGTTGCGCCTCACTTCCAAGAGAAAAATGCCAAGACAAAAGACTAAAAGTGATCTCTCCAAGAGAGTGAGTTATGTTATCATTAAAATGAGAGGCAACGTCCTCTATTTCTACCATCCAAATGACCTTTAATTTCAAAAATAGGTCATTAAAATAGCCGACAAGGATGACTTTTAAAATTTACATTGTTTGAACATTAAATGCTAAGAAATGTCACAATATGAGCTAAAAAGGGAGACGTCGAGCCCTTCTGAGGGAGGTGTTGGCCCTTTTTTGGGAAATTTCAGCATCCAGGAAGCCAAATGATGGCCCTTCTAGGGCTCCTCGAAACTGCCACACGTGCCAAATAATCCCAGCACACTGCCACATGCTCCAGAAAACGTCCAGTTGCCTCAGGTGATGTCCTATCCATCAAAATAAAATTCTCTATCTACAATGGGTGATCCCTCCTAGGTCGGGTTCTTCCACAGTATCCTGGTGGAATGTCCTTCTGTCTTCTTGTGCAAAGGCTTATTACAAAGCCATCCTGTCTCTTCCATCCCAACAACCATCTGATGGGCTCTTCAGCCCCATGGAGGTCCAAGCTAATCATATCCCCATGTGTACTGGTCCTCTGGCACCTGTCCGTCGGGTATGGTCCTGCACATCAAAAACTACGCCCTCCATGGGCTCATCAATCCTCTGGATCATAGCAATGTCAATCACATTTCATTATTAAATTTATCAAATAAATGCATGAAATCCCTAGCATATCATCTAAGATCTCAAAGACATTACACATACCTACTATACAAAGCTAAAGAAACCAATAGAATAACCTATTGGGCTAATACCCACAAGAAAAGGAAAGCCTCCTCAGACGATCATTCAAGCCATGTTTATGAAGTGATATGGTCTAGGGATGTCCAGTCATAGTAATACCAATGGCAGGTGTTGTCTGTGGGTGCCTTTGTAGGATGCAAGTTGTACCCGTCATGGATGCATTTTTTCCAAGCCCCTTTATTTCCTTTATTTTTCATTTATTGATTTTCTTTCTTTTTTACTTCAAGGTCTGACCAGAGGACACTGCCTTGGCGTGGTGACCAGAGCTGACAGTGTTACCCACTGGTATTTTCACAGAAATGATAAGGTTGGCTCGTGATGAGACCCCCTTTCCCTTGGCCATGAAACCAAACGTCACTGCCCTGGCCTGGTGACCAGATGATGGCAATGTCATATTGTTAGATACCTATGAACATAACGGGTCGGCTCGTGATGAGACCTCCCATCCTCTTGGTTAGGTCTTGTTTTATTATTTTTCTTAGGGTCCCTTTTGTTTCTTATCGAGAGGCCTTTTATTTCCTTCTCGGGGATCCCTGGGCAAAGCATCTCTAGTTTTTCATTTCCTCTAGCTTTTGTCTTTTACCAGCTGCTTTTACCCCCTTGGCCTTTAGCCCCTTCTTCCCACAAAACAAAGTGTAACCCTCAAAAGGTCATCCTAGTGGCTGGACTAGGGGAATGGGATGGATGAATGGGAGATAATATGTAAAATGATAGAATGGTGGGAGCGGACGATGGCTCTGCAAATCCCCCTTGTTGGCTAACCAAAACCCATGAATACAAGCTTGCTAAGTCACCCCGTCAATCACCCCAACAATGGTCAAGTGGATTAGTGTAAGATCCAAGCAGTCATCAAAAATGAAAGGAACCTAATGCATATATAGGAAGGTTATAATGATCAAGCATGACACATACCATGATACCTTGGACCAATTACCTCATGGAGCAAGAGTCTTCTCCGATGCAAGTCCAAGCCGATGGTGATGGATGTTGTTGTTGCTGACAGGACAAGTCTGGTGAAGAAAAGAAGGATGGGCCCTCCAGGGCCATGCTTGGGTCAATCCTGCTCTCGGCACTTCATGTCTAGGACCTGTGGGCCTCAAGACATGATCTCATAGTTATTCCTAGATATCGGGGATAACATACCTCTTTCCTGAGTTCCTGGAAGACTCGATGGCAGTTTCTGAAGATATCACAAACTTACAGGTTAGTTCATTTATAAATCCATTCCGGGAAATTGCCTGGTTAATTACAAGAATAACGGGACAGAAATACAAAGCAACTATTTCTCATATGGTTCTTTATATTTTGTATTTGACAGTCAAGGAACAAGCCATTTTTTATTGGGGAAGCTAATTTCCCATTAAATATGTTCCCAATTGTCAAGCTTCAAAAAGGAGAAGAAATTTTATATGTCATCCTACTTTGTTTTTGCAATAGCTCATTATTGTCAATTTCGAAAATTGTCTCTATCCAAGAAGGTAAACTGGGCATTCAACCCAGTAACCTTCTGGTACCAGGCCTTGTGGAAGCACAAGGCCTCCCATTGTTTTTATGAATTTTTTAATGACTTTGTCTCTGTTTTCAAATTTTTATTATTAGGAGAAGATGCTCCCCGCATATCTGACCAGGCAACTAAGTTTTTGGATAGGAAGGGGGAACTTGAACAAATGGATAATTACAATGTGATAAGGATTTTTGGCTCCAAGGAAAAACCTTCTCTCCTTCCATGCCACATTATGGAAAGAATGTTTGTTACAGAAATAGCAAGGCAATACAACTATCGGTTTCATCTATTCCATGAGAAGAGAAAAAAATAGTTCATTCCTCTACCTTGGAAAGTCGGGGACTTCGTTTTGAGGAACATCAACAAAATTGATGAATTCACAGCCCATTTCAACAACTTGAACCTAATATATGTTGAAAGGCTAAGAGTGTTCGACCCTAATAAAAAAAAAATAGAACATTTACTTACAGTTGACCTCGACAATTCTTTTTTCCAGAAACACCTTAGCAAAAACAGAGACATTGGTGACAACACTCATGCTTCTGATGCCAACAACCTAAACACATTGCAAAGCACCACTAAATTGTACAAGAAAAAGGGAAAATGCCTTGGTGAGAAGAGTGTTCAATCGTCAGATAGCACTCCCAAAAGTATGACATCCGAGAGCATTGCTCCAATAGCCCACCACAGTAATAAAGCAACCACTAATTCTTCAAACGGAGGAGGAGTAACAACCCTCCTCACCCTAAAATTGATATTTCTCACAAGCTTCCCATGGAGAAGAAGATACTAATCTAGATAGCGTATTTCACAACCTTGATCAACCTGGAGATGCGATCTAGCATAGTCACCCAATGGACATAGATGATACTGAATTTTTTTACGAAGATGAATCCTTCGTATTCTAGAGCATTGTTTTTTACAGCGAGTCTAAAAAATTAATTATTGAAAAGGGAGATGTAAAAAATAAGAAAGAAAAATCTTGTTCATAGGTTAACCTTGAGAACATGTGGCCATCCCAAATCTCTCAACTTCATAGAGCAACCGGAGATTCTCTTGATGATTCCATTGGAGGCATTGAGGCCGAGAATTCTAGACTGAAGGACCGAGTCAAGGAATTGGAGGAAGCTTTGATTCTTATGTCATTGCTTGCCATTCCTTTAGAAATATCCATGCCTACCACCCCTGCAACCAAGTTAAAAGGATCATCTAGCGTCCTCGCATTGTGTAGAGGATATGTGGAGAATAATATCAAGAAAATAATGGAACTGATTACTGAGGCCTGAGAAACATCACAAAGTATGGCTTCCCTTGGAATGAGGGCACATACTTTACTCGAACATTTGCAAGAAAATTTAAAAAATGAAGAACGTTTCTATTTAGACATGGTCCTCCCTTTTAGCACCCATGTCAACAACATGACAGAAACGAGTAGAAGAGAACAAAATCTCCCCTCCAAAAACTGGATCACTCAATTAAATGCATGTTGGAAAGAGAAAGTGAAGAGCTTGCATCTCATTGTTCAATCATGTGAAGAAGCCATATCAAAGAAAGATAAATTATTCAGAAAGCTAACTAAATTAGACTTAGCTGGAAGGACGAACGAGGTCCAAGACCCCAAGTTAATCGCCAACTCCTTGCCCTTGACTAAGCAAGTCTTCAATAAACAAGTTGATACTTTTAAGGTGTTGTCTTTAGAAAAGTTTTACAACATCCTTGAATATGGTGAAGATGACGTGGACAACTAGCTAGTCGATTATTCGGTACAGAATGAAGAAATTGATCTGACTCTCTATAATCTTTCTATCGATCTAAGTGAATTAGAAAAGAAATTTTTCAACATAAAAATATGGAATGAGATCAACGTCGCCCCCTTGAGAAGCTCCAATGAAGAATGGGTCGAAATGGAATTGAAGCGGGCGCTGACGAAAGGCAATAGGTAGTTGGCACGATTCTAGTAGCTATCGACGACAGCAATAAAAAGGCATCAGGAAGAAAATAGCAAAAGGGTTGATATGTACCATCACTGTAAGTCTATACTAATCACATCCTACTTTGTTTATCAATCCAGTTATTCCATCTTTTTAAATAGAATGTATAGACGAAGACTGATACCTTTCAATTTCTTATTTTCAGGTATTACACTCTATCGTCGCCCACTTCTTCTTTCCACTGTCCTATTTGTTGTACATATTTCTCTTATGGTCCGTGGGAGCCCCAATCCCAGTCTATATGACAAACGCATTTAAATTTACAGGACAAACAATATTATTTTTTGACATATTTCTAATAAAATTATTTTTTATCTCCTTCTATATTTATGTGCTCATAAATTTTTATCTTCAACTATGTTGAATGTCAAGAAATTGTGTCTATTTAATTTGAATTATATTTTTCTCATGCATATTTTTTATATAACTTTTTTTGTCATGGCACATATAGAGACATACAAGTCAGATGGTATATGGAAATTGTACTTAACTTGAAAGTATACATTGAAGAGATAAACCATGCATGGTAGGAGCAAAATTTCGAACATAGCAACTACTGGAAAGAACAAAAATTTTGAACATAGCAAGATGGATTATATAGTTTCAAAAAATAAATGGGACTCTAGAGGCCACTTGTCATTTATTGCATGGATACCACATATGCTTCATGTTGCTTGCCAGCTCCACTACTTTTTCCCATCCATGTGTATTTATTCCTAATTCAACTCACTAAGCTGCCATGTAACACTTGTTTTATATATAGTATAACCAATTGTAATGAAAAAGCATTTATTATTTGATAACAAAATTATGTAAATCTGTTTAAGAAATCACTTATTATTAATTTAAAAAAATTAATAAACCACTACAACCAGAAGCCATTTATTATTTTATATAATAAAAAATTGTGTGTAATCGAAAGCAATTTATTATTATTTTATAATAAAATTGCCAGATGCCATTTATTATTATTTTATAATAAAATTGCCAGATGCCATTTATTATTATTTTATAATAAAATTGCCAGATGCCATTTATTATTATTTTATATAACAAAATTGTGTGTAATCGGAAGCAATTTATTATTATTATTATTATTTTATAATAAAATTGCCGGAAGCCATTTATTATTTTATATAATAAAATGGTGTGTAATGGGAAGCAATTTATTATTTTATAATAAAATTGTCTGAATTAGTTTTAGAAATTAATTTAGCCATCAATATTGTTGAGGATTTACAACAATAGTATAAGCAGGAACGAACAGGAGGATGAGAAAGGAACAACATTGTTATTATCAAATCGACAGTTGTGACGAAAAGTAGTGGTAAAGTAAGGGTAGTAACTTTAATTAAATCTCAAAAATATTTTAATTATTTTTTATAGATTTTTATAATTATTTTATTTTTATTTTATAATTATGATTTTGATAATTTAAATACAATTTATTTATATTTATTTATATAATAAGTAAATATGAATTCTAATTATTAAGTATTAATAAATGTGAATAAATGATGAAGAGTAAAGAGACAATCATAGTAAAATAATAAATATTGTAATCTAAAATATATATAATTTGTGTTTTGGTTAAAATTTAAGGTTTTGGGAGTTGGCTAAAACTTGGTGTTTTTGGGCGTGTTACCGGATGTAAATTTGGATAAAATGGTTATTTTTTGTTGTTTAAATTGTATTTTTAAATTTATAAATGGATTCACGGTATTGAAAAACTAGTGGGGTACTAGGATTATGCTAAGCACTAGGATTATACAAACTTAGCCACTCAAATTTGAAGATCCGACCATTCCTCAACTGAAAAAATCACCTAAAAACAACCAAAAGATAGAACCTTTAAACTAAGTTGAATCTAAATGCATTTAATTCAATAATGGAAACTATTAGATCCATTTATATCCAATGATTATATCCCAACTTACATAGCATTATATAGCATTGATTCATGTGTTACTGTATGCGTATTGATTACCAAAAGGAGCAAAAAATAAAAAACCTTTCGTTTTTCAGGGAAAAAAATGGGCCTGAATCCGACAAGATTTTCAGGGGTAGTTTGAGTTTCGCATGGATCAAAGTTCCATGCATTTCACAACCTTTACCCAAGGGTTTTACCCCATTTTAAACCAACCCAGATGCTCAAAGATTGACCAGAAATTTAAAAGCAGATCGCCAGAGGACCTGCCAGAATGATAACTTGGTAGGGAAGATTGCTCCTGAATTAGCCCACTTCATTACCAAAACCTTACCATATGCATATTGATGACCTAAAGCTTATATACATAAAATTTCAGTGGAGCGTTACTGACCATTATGAGCTCAGCCCATCCCATCTTACCGTCGTTGTTCGTTTGGGTATGAGTAAAGTACCACCATTAAAATCCCACTAATAAATCTCTGCCCACCGCCATCATTTGTCCTTACAAAACTAAAAATGCATGGGCACTGTGTTTATGGATTTAAAACATGGTTATTAAATGTTGGAGTATGGATATAGTGATCATCATTTGATGTTGAGCTCGTCATTGCAAGTGGGAGTGCAGACTCACCCACTAACAGTTTAATGTAAAGGATTAGGAAGGCACAATCATTCGATATAAAGTCTGTGTATACATAAGGGCCAACCAAAAAATTCATTCATGCTATAGCTTATTGATCCAAATGGATATCGGTGGCCAGACACCTTTTCCAACTGGCTCAAAACAATTTTCTAACAATTTAGGCAATTTACTATTTTTAGCAGTTTTCACTTCTGGAGCCTTTTTGAGGCCCTAAACGATGTTTTTTGGGAAAACAGGTTTGCAATATGGAAATTTCTTTCATATTGTGCCTAAAATGAATCTCATCGATGATACATTTCCAACGGGCTATCATACACCTAAAACAGAGATTGTATGCAAAAGTTACGACCCCGGAATTTTGATGTACTAACTTACCCAAACGGGGGCCACATGACTTTTGGCACTTCATCTCCTAGAGTTAGGTTTTTGGATGTCTAGGGTTTTTGACATTCCTTCTTATTGTAAAAAGTCCTTTAGAGCCTCATTGTAATGATCTTCTTGCAAATGAGCGCAATCGTCACATCTCTTCTCAGAGATAAGACACCACCATTCCAACAAGCTTGTTTCCGCTGCATTTTATAGTTTCCAACTTATTTCTTTAATAATAGAAATCCAATTTTATTGTATCTCTGTTATTTTTTGTTAAGAACCTATTAATAATTTGTACTCATTTCGTTCTATTCATAAAATACGGATCAATTGTATCAGAGCAATCTGCTCCTTGTCGTCTTAATGCATGTCCCCAACGAGGTCGGAGTACAAAGAGTTGGGCCTCGAGCTTGTTTCTCTTGAGGACAAAAGCTCTTGCATTCCCAAGTGACCTCTCATGGCAGGAGAAAATAAATATGACGGGACAGGATATCCTTTCAAACTGTTGATTGAGGAAGCCCGCACGCAACAGAGGAACGAGATGATGGATAGTTTCGTGCAAATCCTTCGGTGGCTACCAACAGGCGATGCATCTTCTTCGAACGAAGGTGCCACCCCCTTCAAGGTACAAATAAACTTCGATATTCCTATATTTGAAGGTCAGATAGACGTAGATGTTGTAGACAAGTGGTTGAATCTACTAGAAGGGTATTTTTGAGTCCATAACTTTTCAAATAGAAAAAATACTACTTTTGCGCTCCTCAAAGTCATTCCCCATGTCAAAGATTGGTGGAAAACGTTTTGTGAGCAAAAGGAAACAGAGGAACCCTCACTATTTTTAGTCACGACCACCTGGGAATCCTTCATGGATGCTATTAAGGAAGAATACTACCCTATCGAAAGTTATGATGACATGTATACCAAATGGATCACACTGTGGCAAGAAAGAGACCAAGTAGTTCCAGAATTCACAAATATCTCCCATACCTTGCGCACCAAGCCGGGTATCAAAGATTCAGAGTGACATATGGTGCTCAAGTATTGTGGTTCTATACATAGATACATCCAGATCGAAATGGAATTTCTGGACATCTCATCCTTGGGCATGACCTACAAATATGTCGTCAAAATCGAGCAGAAGCTCAAACAAAAGACACGGCTATTTGGGTCTGGGAACCCCTCACAACAAAAGCTAGGAAAGGGTGGCCCCAACCCATAGAACAAAGGATAGAGAAAAGATGGATAGTGTCAGGACAACTAATCCAAGCCACAAGCAAAGAAGCACACTGGAAAGACAAAGAAATACATCAGGAAGTGGTGCAACTTCCATAAGAGCCCTTGGCATAACACTGTTGACTACCACTCAAAGCAGTCATTGGTGGCCAAAGTGAAAGCCTCTGAATCAGATGTGGATTCTGAATCTGAGCTAGAACCAAAAAGAGGAAGACAGATCATTGACGCGGAACCTAGTGCCACCATTTCTACCACCAAGCTCCAGCTTGGTGAACCAGACGAGCCAAAAGAAGGAGAGTGCCTCTTCCATTCACATATGTGGGTAAAAGGCACCATGTTGCACTTCATCGTTGATAGCGGTAGCCAGAAGAACCTCATCTCAGCAGAGGTCATCAAGTGGCTGGCCCTGCCAACAACGTCACAGCCACAACCCTACACCATTGGATGGCTCCACCAAAGAAGAGATTTTCATGTCAACCAACAGTGTCGACTATCGTACAACATCAAGTCCTTCAAAGATGAGGTATTGTGTGATGTTGCTACTCTCGAAGTTTGTGATGTTCTTTTGGGACAACCTTATTTATGGAAACTTCATGTTGTATATGAGTCTAGGCCTTGTAGTGTTATTATTACTTTGAACAGGAAATTGTATAGGATACCCGAGGCAGTCCCACCTAGTGTTATTTCCTTGATCTCTGCTAAGTAATGCAAGAAGTTCATCTCTCAGACGAGGAAGTTTTCTTCTTCGTGATTCTCTCTCATAATAAGAGAAATATCATAGCCACATCTAGGGTTTCTGCAACCGACCTCTCCACACAGCGGAAGCAAGTAGATAAGGTCGTGGAAGAATACTCAGATATCTTCTCCTCGCCTACATGGGTACCTCTACACTGCTAGGTCAAGCACCCCATCGATCTAACCCCCATCGCACCGCTGCCCAATGGGCCAGTCTATCACCGCTCTTTGCTAGAGAATGAGGAGATCAAGTGACAGATCCAAGAACTGCTTCACAAGGGGCACATCCGTCCCAGCTCATCACCTTGCGGGAGCCCAATCGTGATGGTACAGAAGAAAGATAGAACCTGGTGACTCTGTATTGATTACCGATCTCTGAATAAAATCATAGTCAGAAACCAGTACCTGATTCCCCGAATCGACGACCTCCTTGATCAACTCACGGGGGCCAAATACTTTAGTAAGATTGATCTGAAGTCTGGCTACCACCAGGTCTCGATAGAATAGACAAATGTATGGAAGACTGCCTTCAAGTCAAAGGAATTCCTTTTTGAATGGTTGGTCATGCCCTTTGGTTTGAAAAATGCTCCAACCACTTTCATGAGGATGATGGATGATATCCTATGACCATTCACCAATACTTTTGCAGTGGTGTATCTGGATGACATTCTAATTTACAACAAGACTTGGGTCGAACACTTGCAACATATTCAACAGGTTCTGCACACCCTGCGATAGCACAAGCTATGCGCCAACTTGGAAAATTGCTTCTTCGGCATGGACAGGGTCCATTACCTGGGCTACATCATTGATCAGCATGGAATATATGTGGATCCAGCCAAGATCCAAGTCATTCGTGACTGGCCAACCCCAACCACACTCATTGAGATCCGGAGCTTCTTGGGCCTTGCCAATTTCTATTGCAAGTTCATACTAGGATTCTCCCATATTGCATGGGCCCTCAGCCAAATAAACAAGGGTGGTGGTAAGGAGAAATTTGTGTGGGGCCGGTCCCAACAACAAGCGTTTGATGATTTTAAGAAGTGCTTGTGCTCAGCCCTAGTACTTTTACTACCAGGTCCCGATAGAATAGACAGATGTATAGAAGACTACCTTCATGTCAAAGGAAGGACTTTTTGAATGGTTGGTCATGCCCTTTGGTTTGACAAATGCTCCAACCACTTTCATGAGGATGATGGACGATATCATGTGACCATTCACCAATACTTTTGTAGTGGTGTATCTAGATGACATTCTAATTTACAACAAGACTTGGGCCGAACACTTGCAGCATATTCAGCAGGTTCTGCACACCCTGCAGTAGTACAAGCTATACGCCAAATTGGAAAAATGATTCTTTGGTATGGACAGGGTCCATTACCTAGGCTACATCATTTATTAGCATGGCATACATGTGGATCCAACCAAGATCCAAGTCATCTGTGACTGGCCAGCCCCAACCACACTCATTGAGCTTCGAAGCTTCTTGGGCCTTGCCAATTTCTACCGCAAGTTCATGCTGGGATTCTCCCATATTACATGGGACCTCAGCCAAATAAATAGGGGTGGTGGTGGTAAGGTGAAATTTGCATGGGGACGGTACCAACAACAAGCATTCGATGATTTTAATAAGTGCTTGTGCTCAGCCCCAATACTTTTACTACTAGACCTGCAACATCTCTTTGAGATCGAGATAGATGCTTTAGACTATGTTGTGGGCATCATTCTCACTCAACACGTCCACCATGTGGCCTATCATAGTGAGACACTATCAGATACTTTCCATAAGTACCCTACTTATGAAAAAGAAATGTACTCCATTATGAAAGCCTGCCGCCAGTGGAGACATTACATTCTTGGGAAGGAGACAATCATCCACACTGATCATAAGCCACTGTAGTTCATGCAAACACAAGGAAAATTGCAGAATGGTTGCCATAAAAAGTGGTTCACATACTTGCAACAATTCCACCTCAACATCAAGTATAAAACAGGAAGTACCAATCGCGTCATTGATTGCCTCAGCAGACTACCAGTCATGACACTCACCATGGTGCTAGACTCTTGCAGTCATGAGACCTATGGATGGCCCCAACTCTATGAGCCAGACCCTGACTTCACCACCACCTACCAAATGTTGGGTACAAATGCAGTTGTCAATAATTTCCATCTTTAGGATGGGTTGTTGTGTCGTCTGGGCCATATCTGTGTTCCATCAAGCAAGCGAGCAAAGATGATCTAGGAATCCCACTAGAGTTGGGTGGCAGGACACTTCGGTGTCAAAAAGACAGTGGCCATGCTACATAAACATTTCTTGATCCAGATCATTTTCGGCACGAAATGAGAGCGGAGATATAATAAAGAAATGCACAGAGGTATTGCAGATATTCAATAATATAACAGAAATGTATCAGAGATGCAACCATAAACACAGATATACAGTAATACACGATTTCTATTAATCAAATAAATGTACAGAGACTGTAAAAATACAGAGTGAAAGACTCGCTAGAATGGTG
>ML777190.1:198633-241517 GCA_009831015.1 Picea engelmannii
GTATGCAGTTGTTAATGTTGAGAATTTGAAGTTGTATGAGCTTCCATTGATTGATGATCAAGGAGAGCATGTTCAGATTCCTTCCATAGATGATTTTTCTCCAGAATATCTAACAGAACTGCAGGAAGACACCATACTTGACAGGAGAATGCGAACTTCGAAGCGCGGAAATGTGGAGTATTTGCGAGTTGGTCTTAAAGGGACGAATCCAAGAAAGGCCAAGTGGATTGAGGTTGGAAGGGTGAGGGAACTATACCCTCATCTTCACATAGAATGAGATAGTCTTTTGGAGGTCCAAAAGCTTCCCAATGGGGAGGTGTGATCAGGGGATCAAATTTTGCTCAATTTTCAATGTGCTCGGAATGCAACGAAAACATTTCCATTGTGTCCGTCTCGTCTTCCTGATTTCGTCGGTATATTTACTTTCTCAAACGGAGTCCGTATGGAGAAGATATTGCGATATGTTCGCCAAGCCACACAGACAAAATTTTTGGGCGCTGACTGTACCTGTCCATATAGTCCGTATGATGATGTGGCAAGGTCGTACCATCCGTACGGTGACGTGGTAGGTACAACAACAACTACACTAATTTATAATCTATCATTAATAAATCAATAAGACTACTCAATTTTATTGCAACTTTTACATATACATTTGTATTAGAATGATAATAATTAATTATTGTGATAATCATGATGGTGATAATAATAATAAATGAAAATGATTAATCAAATACAAAATTATTAATTTATTTTATTTTAAATAATTTTATTGATATAAATTTTATTTTAAAAATAAAATAAAAAATAAAAAATTAAATAATGAAAATACATCTAATTTATTAAAATACTAATATAATTAACCAATGAGAAAGGTCTATTGATTTATTAGAAACATGTTACCTTTATTTATTTATGAGTAAATCACCTTTGTTTCTAGTTAAACCTTTATTCCTCGTTAAACCACCTCCATTAAAAGAAATGCAATACTACTTCGAAGACAATTTCAATTTATGTTAAATTTCTATTTCTGATTCTCGACTAGCTCTTTGTAATACATGAACAAATTTTATATTCTTTTTTTCCTCATATTGTACATGCGGATGGAAAGGAGATATAACGCATTCGATAACTTTCTCCACATATAGAGTAGAAACATTCAAGAGAGATAATTGCTGTAAAATTTTGGCATTTATTTTGGCTTCTAAATATTTTTTAATTTTCCTTTTATGCTTGATAAATATGTTAATTATATTTCAAATGTTTTATTCTAAATTGCAAAATGAGTCAAACGCACTGATTATTTTGTGTATATTAAATTTGTTAAATGTTTGTGAGTCTTTGATCCTCTCAGCTTCCATTTCATTGTTAAGTTTATGTTAGAAATACAAGACAAGGAAGTATAAAGCATATACATCATTCTTTTCTAAAATACTTCTACCAATAAAATTTTTTTGTCTTTCTTATTAATGTAGGTTTTTGAACTCATATCTCTTGGTATAAGAGCATTCTCTTATAGTTTCTTATTTGTCTTTCAATTTTGGTTTCATAATTTTTACTTTCTTAACTCATCAACACCAAGTCACCAAGTTCTAGTATGAGAATTTCATTGTTTTTTTTGTTTGGATAACAAAGATATCATATCTCACCTTGTTAGGGTCATAAATTTTCTAACTCCCTAAGTAGATAGATATGTTATAATGTAATTCTATATATGTATGCTATCACTAGTAAATAAGGCCTATGTTGCAGTGTAAAAACAACAAATTAATTTGAGACGACTTACTAGAAAATTTCTTCTCTAAAATGTTCCTAAGAGGTAGAAAGTATTATATAAAGATGTAGAAGCATTGTAAAAAAATGTCTTGTGAAGTTATTTGTAACAAATCTCTGCTCTATTGAATATTCCCCCTCAAAGAGATAAGTGAACATTACTTCTCATAATAAAGGTATATCATTTTGGTGCTATTCTAATTTTTTATTTGCTATCATGGTTGCAATCTGTTTTTTCTACAATAAATCTAGGTTAAATATGTTATTTTTTCTCTATATCTTTCCATTTTTCTAATAGAGTACACCATAAACAATATTAGAGAAATTTCCTTAGCACATTTTTTAGAGCAATATTTTTTCAAACTAGAAACATGTTTCAACATCTATAAATAACACAAATATATGTCATTTAGCAGGTAAAATTGCAGTGGGTGAAGCACACATAGGAAATACAAGAGGTTTCACCTAGTTGGAAACCCTTGTAACCCATGTTGATACCCCTTCGAATAGTACCTCATTAGATGGCACGTGTATATGGAGTTTCACTTCCATGTACCCTCAAGTATATCAAAAGTCCTCTAGGTTTCCTTAAACCAGCTTTAGATCAACCGATCGACTGTTTAACTAATATAGTGGCACTAAGGATAACACTCGGGAAGACTAATCTCTAGTACCTAGGTAATCARGTAGTACGACTAAGGGTATGATCAAGCCTCYTTAGTTAGAGCCTTAAGAAATTGGGCCAAAGTATTGTGATTGGACCCGACATGTATATTAGAGAGCTATAGCACAAGAGACTCCCYTGTCCTTGGGACTCTTGAATCCCTACTCCTTGCTGTCRGTCTTGGAAACTCATAAAAAGGGAGTTTTTCTTGAAAATTTGAGCATTTAGACATTGGAAACTCTACTTCCTACTGCCATTCAGTGAAATTTCTACATAATCTACAWTATTAAGAATTTTAACATTTTGTCAAMTCAATATTATTCAAGTGGGAGTATAGCTCCATAGGAGTAAAAATAAAAAAAATAAACACCCCTATTTGGTACCTATCTCAATAGACTCCTTGTGTTGCACTAATTGTTGTGGCGCCACTCTCTACTAATCATTTTCTGTTGTGGGCACATCACCTATCTCAATATCCCATAAAGAAACATTGATCACAATGGTCTCACCCTCTCATAAACATTTTCTTGTGGAACCACTCACCCCATTACCCTATGCATATCTCAATAGCCATACAAAATAACACTAATCACATTGGTACCACTCCCCAATAACCATTTTATTGTGAATCCCCCATCCCCGTGGCTACCAAAAACCACAATATCACCAACCATGACGCTCTCTTGGAAACTATGTGACAAATTGAAACCCCAAATTGCCCTACCCAATCTTCTACAAAGTAAAAATTTTCTTCAATTAATACCAAGCTCAACAAATGAGTCTCAGTTCTTGAAAAACTGGACCAACTCATAAATTAATTCAACACTTTTCCCAACCAAAGGGAGTTAAATAATCAAATCCCATGAGGCCTCACTTTAACCCATTTGTTCATGATTTGAGACTCCCTAAAATATATCTAAACAAATTTTAGGGCTCTGACTCCACAGGATGAGTCACTCCAATGGAACATTATTTTTCATCGCATGGCATCATCGATGACTTAATGAAACTTTTTGTGGGTGTCTTATATTTATATCCTAAGCACTAGAAATGCTAGCAATGACATAAGAACTCCCACAAGGGTTATGTTTATTAGACTCAATTTGTAGTGGATGTCTATGAATGTTTTGAACTAGACACACATTATTTGGGTCACTTTACCAAGCTTAAAAATCTAGTACAATTGAAGAGTATATGTCTACTTTTGAGAAAATTTAATTTTTCATTGAATTCATGTATGATACCTTCTTTAAATAATGTTTTATTAGAGGTCTGAAGAAAGAGACATGTTCTTAAGTCTTAATGTCTCTCCCTACTACCTAGCTTGAAGACTCTCAATGAGCTAGGGAATCCCAAAATTTTGTAAATTCCCTAAATAAAAAACCATCATTTATTCCCCATCCCCATCCCATCAATCCCTCTCTTCCCTTTACTCTCAAGATCCACAAATTAACCCATGTTTAAATGGTGAAGTTTCAACTTAAAGGTATCTAATACAATTGTGATGAGAAATATTTTCTTGGTTATAAATGTAAATAGAAAAAACTCTTTATCAACATTTCTAAGAACATTTCAGAAGAAGATGATGCTTATATTCCCCAAGAACCTCTGCCTCTACCATTTGATGACAGTGTTCCCTCTAATAAATTGAATGTGGAATCCCAAATCTCCCTACATGCCATGACTACTATTTCAACTCCCCAAACCCTTAAATTGATTAGGTACATAAATAATTGTAAATTCATTATCTTAATTGACAATGGTATCACCCATAAATTTGTTCACCATCGAGTATCCCAAGAGACACATTTCTATATTTATGCTATGAATAACTTTCATATCATTATAATTGTTAATGGAGGTTCCATGAAATGTGGGGCTTTTTTTGAAAATATGTATCTACAAATGGATGATTATTCTTTAAAAACCCACATGTTTTCTATTGAAATAGGTGGTTGTGAAATTATTTTGGGTGTTGAGTGGTTAAGGAAACTAGGTCCCATCACCATGGATTTCAAGGAATTATACATGAGTTTCCAGTAAGAAGGGCATCACTACACTTTTCAAGGAATCACAATAGTTTCTCCAGAGATCATAAGCTAAAATCACATGGAAAAACTCCTTAAAAAGGACATTCTAACATTATTGCCTAGTTCTATGCCATTCAAGCCTTTGAGACCCCTTCCCAACCCATCCATCCTAACATGCAGTTAGTCTTATCCAAACACCAATCAGTGTTTGAAACTTCCCAAGGATTCCTACCCTCCCATGTTGCAAATAATCATTCTTTTCCTCTCACACCAAGTATCCTCCAACCCAATGTATTCCCTTATCGCCACCCATTTTCTCAAAAAATGAAATTGAAAATATCATTCAATAATTGCTAGAGGCTATTGTCATCTTCCTTAGTATCAATCCCTATTCATCCCCAATTATTATGGTGTTGGTTCGTTTCATGCTTGTGCATGTCTTTCTTAACACCGACAGGTTGAATACCCAGGGTTTGTCCAGAGTTGACCAACAAAAACCCCAAGGCATAGACATATGAATCCTCATCCAAAGACTAAATAAGGTCTCACCCGAGATTCCATGAGGATCATAGAGACCATCTAGTCTTATGTTGGTGATGAAGGAATAATTACACAGAGATCCACCAAGGGTTTCCTTCATGTTATTAATTGCAGATAACTTAATAGTTAATAATCCATAACAGAATGAACACATTCAATCAGACACATTATAGGTCCAAAATCACTACAGTTGTATTGTCGTCATCATTCAATCTTTCACATACATAAATTAATCAAATCATTCATTGACAAAAACTGATCCTTTCTCTCTCAAACATTTTCCCATTGTTACATTACATAGCACCATGCACTTTCTTTAGATTCTACAAATGTGATAGACTCAGAATTACAACTAAAGACATTACAAAAACGTAGGCTCAGAGTGAGCTCAATGAAAACAATGAAATCATCACAACAACAACCAACTGACTGACAATGTAACTCTCTTTTTGTTGTCATTGCTCCCTTTTATCTTCTTCTTGGCTCTGGTGCTCTGTCCCTTTCAATTCTACCCCACTCATTACTCTAACTGCCAATCTTGCACAATCCTATCACCTGCATGCATTCTATGTAGCCTTTCTAGAATCAGGGAAATCTCAACTACCTTTCCAACTCATCTTCTTTCTACTCCATGTTCCCTCGTGATGCTTGCAATAATAATTTGGAGAGATTTCTCGAAGATTATTTTCTTGATTCCAGCATGTATGTGATGTCTTCTTGATTTATGGCGCGCATTACAAAACTCGAACCGACGTGCTTTTTATAGAAATCTAACTGACGCACATTAACAAACCTTGATATAGAGTGCATACCTCATGTCATCCTTCACGCAACTACTTGATCGTGGGAAAAACTGAGATTGGCATGCACAACTTCATTTGTATGTGCACACGATATTTACCCAAAACTTTGGGTGTCAACAGGCCCCCACCACTATTACTTGGCTCATCCTCGATCCAACTGCTTCACGGGGTGATTGATGTGACATATGGAACAATTTGTATCTCAAATGTCATCATCGAAAAAATGCACATCCTGCAAGTTTCCCATCGGAGAAGCTATGAAGATTGGATGTTGAGGGAATGGTGGCTCTAGTATTTGTCAATCTTGTGCAGTCTTAGATTTATTTTGTCCCTATTGCTTGCTTGACAAATCCATTTAGATTGTTTTTGTTGGGTTTTGCTAATTTTTAGTGTTGGGTTGTTGATATCGTACATCTTCTTGCTTTCACTCTATTATTCCACCATTCTAAAGTTATGAACCCTTTCTTGTAGAAATAGTAATGACAATGCTTAGATGGACCAGTATTAACTCGAAGAGAGGAAATTTTCCAGGTGGGTACGGTGGTATAGCACGGGGGGATATGCATCGATCCATTAATGACTCAGTGTGACATATGGTGTTCTTCGATGACCATCGATACTTTCATCCTTATACCATATTGGTTGTCCCATCAATCGTAAATGATTAAGAGTTTCGTGATGTGGCCCCATCAACATTCTAGATTCTCATGCCACCTTATCCCTTTTATATTTTTGTTGCATGGAAACCCCATTTTATTTTCAAACATGTGTAATATTTGGGAGGGATATGAACATTTACTACTAGTTACCACCTTAATAGGCTCTCACGTAGGTATTGTACACTGGAGGTGTCCCTTTTATGGCATGAAAATATTAGGGCTACCTGTCATACTTTAATTGCGATAGGAACATTTCCATTCATGCATAATTCTCATTCTTCAGAGGCATCATGAATTCTTCTTGCACACCCTTGCATCAATTCTCCCTTAGTTAATTGGTTGTAGTGACCCCTGGTGGGTCACAACACCTTTTGACATGTGCCTATCCGGTCATTTTTCTCCACCGAGTGACTAGGCTTGGCCTTTTTGGATCTGATGGAATCCAGTAACTACCCCCTACTTCCTTACTCTTGTGGAATTTGTTTTTTTTCTCAATGGGGTTAAGTGGGATGGAACGACTGGAAATCCATTCTATTGCAACATACAATGAAGCTAGATCAATTCTTTGTGCACATAGATCCCTTACTTTCCCTATAGAAAATCGAGGAACTGGAGGACCAGAGTTCTTTTTTGGTAGCGCACATGGGGCCTTCGGGTATCTACTGTGTGCCACATGTCACTTCTTTTTTATCCACCTCCTCTCACAAGAACACATGTACCGACTAACATCTATGTCTTGTATGAATCTTTCCCTCATTGAATCTTCCAATGTTGCCCACTCATAGGGAAGGTCTCCATGCACTTCCCACCATTGTGCAAGTATTCCTATTATCAATATATCAAGGGCATGGACATGTTGGTGTTCGAGAATGTGATGCATCCATGCAATAAACATATCCACCATATATGACCCATCGAATCAGTAGGATCCAAACTCTTTTTCGTGCACTTCCGTGGTAATACATGTGCACCTTCTTTTTGAAATTTCATAAAGTTTTTTCTGCCACCTTTCCAAGGCGTCATCTGAATCAATTTCATATGACTTGACACTCCTCCAACTTAGTTCCCCATCCATCATGAGATTGACATAATATTATTGATGCCCTGTGATCTTGTAGATATTTTTAATAACTAATCTTTGTGCATCCTCATCTACCAATTCATTGTACCAGTCCCCTTCATTAGGATATAAGGGTGTGATCACACACTGGGTTTCAGTCTCAAACGATATATGTTGATTCTTCAAATTCAACATCGCATTATTCTCAAAGGCCCAATCAATTCCAAGTAAGACATGGTAGGGATTAGAATCATCCATGATCTCCATCACTTCAAAGTCATCTTTCATCTTCACCCCTTCTATGTTCACTTCAAGTTTCTCCAATCGACCTAAGGATACATTCTGTATTGATTTTCCAGCCACAGTTGAATGGGTAACCAAACCAAATTTGGTTTACCCATCAATTCCCATGACTTCTTCAGTAGGATGTTCACACCAAAACCTAGATCCAACATGACTCTATCCATTTCATAACTGCCAATTTCATCTATCATCTTGAATTATCTTCCTATGTAATTCTACTTACTAACCTGACACAAATCCCTTTCTAGTAGGGGGGTTTATATCACTCTCTCCATCCTGTATTCCCCCATGCAAGTTGCTAACATATGTGTTAACTTCTGTGTGGCATCAAGATCATTTAACAATCTCAAACAATAATATAAGAAGTTTTAACTCTATTTCAAAACCTAAGTCGAGTAGTTCTTCTTCATGCATTGTGCACTTCAACTCCTCATGTAGATGTTCCTTTATTTCTCTTTGTTTGGTGCATTGTAGCTCCTCTTTTCTATGTGCTTCTTCTAACAACCTATGTTTTGCATGTTCTATTTCTTCTCACATGCGAGATTCCTCCAACGACCTTTGTGTGGAACGCTTCAATTCTTCATGAGTGCGAGCCTCTTCCATCGATCTATTTTTATGATCTGGATTTATTTTCGGCACGAAATGAGAGCGGAGATATAATAAAGAAATGCACAAATATATCGTATATATCCAATAATATAATAGAAATGTATCAGAGATGCATCTTGTTGTAACATATGTTGGAAATTTCTCTACTCAGTGTCTGTCTTCATCCCAAATGTGTTTGAGGATTGCATCAAGCTTATTAATAAACTAGGGATCTCAACTCCAAATTATCTCTAACTTGCATCAGATTGTTGAAGGCCTTGTAGGGCCTTTTGGGAAGAAAGTTCGTGTTCTGGGGTCTCTCACTATAAGTATAACATCTATATTTTACATGCAGCACATGTTGGCTATATTTCTTCTCTGGAGACTCCATGTATCATAAAATTAGTTCGAAGGTGACTTCACTGGTTAAAAATCTAGGGATTCAAGAGCCAGAAGGTGTTGTGACAGTTGCAAGCAATTTTGAAGTCTCTTATGCTGCAAATCGACAAATCTCTATTTAGAAAGTACAACATGATGCACATTACCGTGAAGGTGGTCGCTGATAGGTCTATTTGCTCAGAGAACACTTGAAATAATAGATGATATTCTTAAGACCTATCATAATCAAGGTGGATATGATCTTCTTGGTAGAACAAAATATCATATAAGGACAACTCCCCAAGTGAATGTTGCATTAGCTGCATGCCAAGATTTGAAGTTGGATGGACTTATTATCATTGGAGATGTCACATCTAACACTGACGTAGCTCAATTAGCTGAGACATTTTCTGAATCAGGATGTCAAACAAAGGTAATTGAACTTCCTGTAACATTAAATGGAGACCTGAAGAACCAGTTTGTGGAAACTGATGTTGGTTTTGACATAATATGTAAGGTGAATGCACAACTTATTAGGAATGTTCGCACCAATGCATTGTCTGCAGAGAAGTATTATTACTTTATCCGACTGATGGGTAGAAAGGCCTCCCATGTTTCTCTGGAGTGTACCCTACAGTCATATCCTAACATCGCAATCCTTGGAGAGGAAGTGGCCACATAAAAAATGAATCTCTTTGATTTGACAACACAAATTTGTGATGCAATTTAGGCCAGGGCAGAGCAAGATAAGTATCATGGGTTAATCCTTTTACCTGAGGGGCTTATAGAAAATATTCCTGAAGTGTATGCCCTATTATAGGAAATTCATGTTCAGCATGCTCAAGGTGGTTTCTGTTGAAGACATTTCATCACATATTTCACCATGGGCATCTGCTTTATTTGAGTTTCGCCTCCATTCATCAGGAAACAACTTCTCCTTAACCCTGAATCTGATGACTCAGCACAATTATCCCAGAATGAAACTGAGAAGCTTATGGCTCAGTTGTTGGAGACATAAATGAACAAAAGACTGAAATTTGGCCAATATACTGGAAATAAATTCAATGCTATTTGTCACTTCTTTGGCTATCAAGCTTGAGGATCTTTACCATCAAACTTTGACTGTGACTATGCATATTCCCCTGGCCATATTTCTTAGCATCTCATAGGTTCTAGGTTGAATGTTTACATGAAAATTGTAACAAACCTGAAGAAGCTTGTATCCCAGTGGCAATGTGGTGGTTCTCCAATCACGGATATGATGACTGTGAAGATATGGCTATGAGGATGACGTGCCTCTTAGATTGGAAAGATGTTTGTTCACCCTGTTAATGTGGATTTGAAGGGCAGGCCATGTCAGTTGCTAATGCGCAATGCAACATGATTTTTTATGGATGATATCTATAGGAATCCTCGTCCTCTTCAGTTTGAGGGTCCCGGGGCAAATGCAAAAACCATCACCTTATATGTTGAAGACCAGGATTATATTGGTCGGATTTAGCAGTTGAGAAGTTATCTTGACAAGGTGAGGGATATAGGAAAAGAAGTTCGCTGCAGAAGAGATCTCGTCCATGGTGTTGATGAAGATGAAGGAGATTGCAGAGGCCTATCTTGGTATACAAATAAAGAATGTCGTGGTTATTGTTCTTGCATATTTTAATGACTCCCAGAGGTAGGCCACCAAGGATGCTGGTGCAATTGCTGGATTGAATGTGATGAGAATGGTGGCAAGGAATTTGATAATAGGATGGTTAACCACTTTATACAAGAATTCAAAACTTTAGTCGACAATCTCTTCAAAGGAACAAGAGTAGACGGACAATTCAACTCTTACCATCTTGGCTCCAGATCGAACAAAGGTTTCCTCAGATAAGGAACATGTGTCCCTTAATACAAATCATGCACATGGAGGCGAATTAAATGCATACACTACTACAGACAGTTTGCTGGAAATTAGGATTTATTTGTGCTTTTAAATCAGTTCAGATTACTGTTATGATTATTTAAAGATGGTTGATAATTAGTTTACTTTCAGTTAGGTGTTAGAATCCAATTATGATGATTCATCCTCTCAAGACATAAGAGTTATATAAAATAGTGATCAATTTTACAAATGGTGAAGGGGGGGAACCTCTTTTGAAGAGGGATCCTATTGAATGTGGAGATATTATGAAAACCTAGAATGGAGTAATGCAGAAGAGATGTGTTCACTTGATATGTGAGATTCATCACAATCAATTCTTTCAGTATGTTCTTTGTTTTGTCATTTTCATATTGTATATCTATTCCTTTATCGACTGAGTTAAAATTTGTTTGGAATTCATTTTACATGCTCCTTACACACAGTTTATAGGTGTTGTGTTTCGATGGTGACTAGTCAGAATTCACTCAAGATAAGTGCTTTGTATCTAGTTATTAGCCTCCAGTCTTTTTCCTCTAAAGTTGTAGTGAAAATTCATCCTTGTTATATGCTTTCACTATGATGGTCTTTTCCTTTTCTTTTTCTACTACTATATCATGATTATCAATTGCTGAAAGATAGACTTACTTTGCCTCATTTCCCTCAAGTGACATAATCACTGCCATTATCCCTTTTCTTTGGTTTTCACTTGACTCCATCGCCCAATAGGCCCTTTTCAAATCTGTGCAACCACCAAACTTATAAAAATATCTTGTCTTATAAAAAATCTGGCCTTCTTAATGTGTTTACTGAATATTCTTTGAGTAAAAAAAACCTTGCTTATTGAGAAAGCCATATCTGAGTGTATTAGGTCAGAAACACACTCTAAAGCAGTTTTTAGGGATTGGATTGCTTCAACCCAGGTCAAGCTCCGAACAACAAATAAATTTTTCATTCAAAATGTGCTAAGGATTGGCTCTATTACAACCTAGAGTCGAATCTTGCGAAAACATTTTTTGGCACCATTGCCAGGAAAGGAGGACGGAGTTATCTTCCCTGGGATACGACAAAGGTTCGGATCTATCTCTTGATGGTGAACACGGGATAGACATTTGATTGGCTATGATTGTTCACCTAGAGACTCCTTGGTTCGTAGACTCTACATGTTTTCGTTGGCGACTCCACTGGTCTCAAATGTCAAATTTCTCCGCTACTCGGATCCCTGGAAGGGGCTAAGTGACGAGGTTCAGAGTTTTTGCAGGTCACCTTATTGATGCAGGCACGTGGTCTACCATTCTTGGCGCTTTACAGGAAAGTACCATCCCTAGATGGAGCCTATGTTGTAACAAATGTTGGAAATTGCTCTACTCAGTGTCTGTCTTCATCCCAAATGTGTTTGAGGATCGCATCAATATTATTAATCAACTAGGGATCTCAACTCCAAATTATCTCTAACTTGCATTAGATTGTTGAAGGCCTTGTAGGGCCTTTTGGGAAGAAATTTTGTGTTTTGGGGTTTCTCACTGTAAGTATAACATCTCTATTTTACATGCGGCACATGTTGGTTGTATTTCTGCTCTGGAGACTCCATGTATCATAAAATAAGTTCGAAGGTGACTTCACTGGCAACAAATCTAGGGATTCAAGAGCCAGAAGGTGTTGTGACAGTTGCAAGCAATTTTGAAGTCTCTTATGCTGCAAATCGACAAATCTCTATTTTGAAAGTACAACATGACGTACATTACCGTGAAGGTGGTCGCTAATAGGTCTATTTTCTCAGAGAACACTTGAAATAACAGATGATATTATTAAGACCTATCATAATCAAGGTGGATATGATCTTCTTGGTAGAACAAAAGATTATATAAGGACAACTCCCCAAGTGAATGTTGCATAAGCTACATGCCAAGCTTTGAATTTGGATGGACTTATTATCATTGGAGGTGTCACATCTAACACTGATGCAACTCAATTAGCTGAGACATTTGATGAATCAGGATGTCAAACAAAGGTAATTGGACTTCTTGTAACATTAAATGGAGACCTGAAGAAACGGTTTGTAGAAACTGATGTTGGTTTTGACACAATATGTAAGGTGAATGCACAACTTATTAGCAATGTTTGCACCGATGCATTGTCTGCAGAGAAGTATTATTACTTTATCTGACTAATGGGTAGAAAGGCCTCCCATGTTGCTCTGGAGTGTACCCTATAGTCACATCCTAACATGGTAATCCTTGGCGAGGAAGTGGCCACATAAAAAATGACTCTTTTTTATTTGACAACACAAATTTGTGATGCAATTCAGGCCAGGGCAGAGAAAGATAAGTATCATGGGGTGATCCTTTTACCTGAGGGGCTTATAGAAAATATTCCTAAAGTGTATGCCCTATTACAAGAAATTCATTTTCTGCATGCTCAAGGTGTTTCTGTTGAAGACATTTCATCACGTCTTTCACCATGGGCATCTGCTTTATTTGAGTTTCTGCCTCCAGTCATGAGGAAACAACTTCTCCTTCACCCTGAATCTGATGACTTAGCACAGTTATCCCATATTGAAACTGAGAAGCTTATGGCTCAGTTGTTGGAGACATAAATGAACAAAAGACTGAAATTTGACCAATATAATAGAAAGAAATTCAATGTTATTTGTCACTTCTTTGGCTATCAAGCTCGAGGATCTTTACCATCAAAATTTGATTGTGACTATGCATATGCCCTTGGCCATATTTCTTATCATCTCATAGGTTCTGGGTTGAATGGTTACATGGCAACTGTAACAAACTTGAAGAAGCCTGTATCCCAGTGGCAATGTGGTGGTGCTCCAATAACGACAATGATGACTGTGAAGAGATGGCTACGGGGACGACGTGCCTCTCAGATTAGAAAGTCGGTTGTTCACCCTGCTAATGTGGATTTGAAGGGTAGGTCATATCAGTTGCTAATGCGCAATGCAACACAATTTTTTTATGGATGATATCTATAGGAATCTTGGTCCTCTTCAGTTTTAGGGTCCCGGGGCAAATGCAAAAACCATAACCTTATCTGTTGAAGACCATAATTATATTGGTCGGATTCAACAGTTGAGAAGTTATCTTGACAAGGTGAGGGATATAGGAAAAGAAGTTCACTGCAGAAGAGATATCGTCCATGGTGTTGATGAAGATGAGGGAGATTCTAGAGGCCTATCTTGGTATACAAATAAAGAATGTTGTGGTTACTGTTCCTGCATATTTTAATGACTCCCAGAGGCAGGCCACCAAGGATGCTGGCGCGATTGCTGGATTAAATGTGATGAGAATGGTGGTGAGGAATTTGATAATAGGATGGTTAACCACTTTATACAAGAATTAAAAACTTTAGTCGGCAATCTCTTCAAAGGAACAAGAGTAGACAGACTATTCAACTCTTACCAGCTTGCCTCCAGATCGAATACAGGTTTCCTCAGATAAGGAACATGTGTCCCTTAATACAACTCATGCGCATGGAGGCGAATCAAATGCATACACTACTATAGATAGTTCGCTGGAAATTAGGATTTATTTTTTCTTTTAAATCAGTTCGTATTACTGTTATGATTAGTTAAAGATGGTTGATAATTAGTTTACTTTCAATTAGGTGTTAGAATCCAACGATGACGGTTCATCTTCTCAAGACAGAAGAGTTATATAAAATAATGATCGATTGTACAAATGGTGGAGGGGGGAAACCTCTTTTGAAGAGGGATCCTATTGAATGTGGAGATATTCTGAAAACCTGGAATGGAGTAATGCAGGAGAGATGTGTTCACTTGATATGTGAGATTCATCTTAGTCAATTCTTTCAATATGTTCTATGTTTTGTCATTGTCACATTGTTTATCTATTCCTTTATCGACTGAGTTAAACTTTGTTTGGAATTCATTTTACATGCTCCTTACACACAGTTGATAGGTGTTGTGTTTCGATGGTGACTAGTCAGAATTCACTCAAGATAAGTGCTTTGTATCTAGTTATTAGCCTCTAGTCTTTTTCCTCTAAAGTTGTAGTGAAAATTCATCCTTGTTAGATGCTTTCACTGTGATGGTCTTTTCCTTTCCTTTTTCTTATACTATATCATGATTATCAATTGCTGAAAGATAGACTTACTTTGCCTCATTTCCCTCAAGTGGAATAATCACTTCCATTATCCCTTTTCTTTGGTTTTCACTTGACTCCATCGCCCAATAGGCCCTTTTCAAATCTGTGCAACCACCAAACTTATTAAAATATCTTGTCTTATAAAAAATCTAGCCTTCTTAATGTGTTTACTGAATATTCTTTGAGTAAAAAAAACCTTTCTTATTGAGAAATCCATATCTGAGTGTATTAGGTCAGAAACACACTCTAAAGCAGTTTTTAGGGATTGGCTTGCTTCAACCCAAGTCAAGCTCCGAACAACAAATAAATTTTTCATTCAAAATGTGCTAAGGCTTGGCTCTATTACAGCCTAGAGTTGACTCTTGCGACAACACATCCATAAACACAGATATACAATAATACATGATTTTTATTAATGAAATAAATGTACAGAGACTATAAAAATACAAAATGAAAGACTCGCTAGAATGGTGGCATCTTAACTGTGAGAAGAGATGTGACAACTACTCACATTCACAAGAAGATGATTACAATGATGCTATCAAGGCATTTTTAAAATAAACAAGAATTCCAAAAACCCTAGACATCCAAAAACCTAACCCTAGGAGATGAAGCGCCAAAAGTCATGTGGGCCTCGTTTGGGTAAGTTAGTACATCAACTTCCAGAGGTCGTAACTTTTGCATATGATCTTCGTTTTAGGCATATGATAGCCCGTTGGAAAGGTATTGTCAAGGAGATTAATTTTAGGGGCTCAAAAATGAATTTGGACATCATTGATAATATATATATTGAAAAAAATTCATTTGGGACCTCAAAATAGCCCCAAAATTTAAAACTGCTAAAAATAGTAAATTGCTAGAAAATTGTTTTGAGCCAGTTGGAAAAGGTGGGTCGCCACCGATATCCAGCTGGATCAATCCGTCCTCCTCAGGAATCAATGGCCTCCATTGCATTGAGTTCCCGGGGGAGAGGGAAAAGCGTTTGATGAATCTGCATCTTGGTGAGCTGCTTGCCTTGCTGGAGACGTCGCGCTACTCAGTTTGTGGAAGTCTGTCATGAGCCTGTTGAGGCTGAGGTTGTTCAAAAAGTCTAGCTACATGAGATGATGGTGTGCAGAAGGAATCTTTGTGTTTTGTTGCAACCTTGTCGACCTGCCTTCTGTTGGATAGAAGGTGCTTGGGGCGAGGCTGTAGTGGTTGTAGTGTCCTTCTATTCCCCTTTTGAACCGATTGTGAAGAAGCTGAATTTTGCAGTATGAGATACTACCTTGTGAAACTGTTTAGGTGGAACAATAATCAGAACTACCTTTGGTATTCTATAGAGATGACCCCCAAAGTAAAAATGACACTATGGGGTCAAGACTCATAAATAACATGACGCTTCCACATATATGGCTAGCCCATGAGAACATCACAGACATCTAGTGGGGAAACATCACATAATACCTCATCCTTGAAGGGTTGGATGTCATATGACAATCAACATTATTGGATGACACATAGATTGAGTCCTTGGTGAAGCCACCCAATGTTGTATGGTTGCAGGTGTGGTGGTGTCAACAATCCCAATTGTTTGATGACCTTTGCTGAGATGAGGTTCTTCTGGCTTCTGCTATCAACAATAAAATGCAGCGGGGTCCCCTTCACCCACATCTCTGAATGAAAAAGGAGCTCCCCCTCTTCTGGATCTATTGGTTCTTCTGGTTGAATTGTTGCGGTCGCGACAATAGAAGTGGGGTATGCGTGGATGATCTATCTTTTACCAGTATTTTCAGAATCAGATTCAGAATCAGGTTTAGCTCCTTGTCTTTGATCTCATCCACCAATGACTGTTTAGAGTGACATTCATCAGTTTTGTTCCAAGGGATTTTATGGAAATCACGCCATTTTTTGGTGTCCTTCTTTGTCTTCCCGTGACCCTTCTTTTCCTGTGCCTTGGACTAGTTTTCAAGAGACTGTTTGTTAGGTTCGTCTTTGTCATACTTTGGTTATTGCAGATTTGCAGACCCAAACTCCTGTTTGTTCTGGTGCTTAAATTTATGCTCGATTTTAACAGTATATCAATAAGAAACACTGAGTGATGAGATGTCTAGAAAATCCATTTTAGTTTGGATGTATCTGTGTAGAGCCCCATAATATTTCATAACCAAATGTCATTCAGAGTGTTTGATGCCTAGCTTGGTGCGCAAGGTATGGAATTTATTGGTGAAATACGGAACTACTTGGCCCCTCTCTTACCGTAGTGTGGTCCATCTCATGTATTGGTCCTCATAGTTACCAACCAGGTGATATTGTTCCTTTACCACATCCACAAAAAAATCCCAATTGGGTTTGACCCCATATATTCCAGACTCCTCTGTGGAACTCTTCTCCCAGTAAGTTTCCCACCAATGTTTGACATGGGGGAGAGCCTTAAGGAGCGTGAAGGTGATCTTTTCTCCTTCGAAAAAATTGTGAACAAAGAAATAACCTTCTAACATATTTAACCATTTATCTAGGGCATCTGCATCTATCTGACCTTCAAATATAGGAATATCAAAATTGACTTCTACCTTAAAAGGAGAGGTGCCTCCAAAGTGGTCACTTGATGAATATGTGTCTGATGCTATCGAGAGGCGTTAAAGGATGTGGGAAAAATTCTCCATCATTTATTCCCTCTGTCGCATGAGAGTTTGCTCAAGCAACCGACTTATAGGATCGTCTGCTCCGTCGTTTTTCTTTTCTTCCACCATGGAGGGTTTCTTGGGAATGCAAGAGAGATTGTATTCAAGAGAGATAAGCTAGAGACCCAACTTGATATACTCAAACCTTGTCAGGGGCATGCACTGAAAAACAATCAAGAGCAGCCTGCTCTGATACCACTGAGCCATATTTATTTTTGGCACAAAATGAGAGCGGAGATATAATAAAGAAACACACAGAGATATCGCAAATATCCAATAATATAACAAAAATGTATCAAAGATGCAACCATAAAATAATATATATAGTAATACACAATTTCTATTAATGAAAGAAATGTACAGAGACTGTAAAAATACAGAGTGAAAGACTCGCTAGAATGGTGGCATCTTATCACTGAGAAGAGATGTGACGGCTACTCACATTCGCAAGAAGATGATTACAATGAGGCTCTCAAGGCCTTTTTACAATAAACAGGAATGCCAAAAACATTGTACATCCAAAAACCTAACCCTAGGAGATGAAGTGCCAAAAGTCATCTGGGTCTCGTTTGGGTAAGTTAGTACATCAATTTCCCGGGGTCGTAACTTTTGCATACGATCTCCGTTTTAGGCATATGATAGCCCGTTGGAAAGGTATCATTGAAGATATTCATTTTGGGGGATCAATTATTCCTTTGAATATAATTGAGAATATCTATCTTGAAAAACCTTCATTTAGGCCCTTAAAATAGCCCCGGAAGTTAAAACTGCTAAAAACAATAAATTGCCAAAATTGCCAGAAATTTATTTTGAGCTAGTTGGAAAAGGTGGGTAGCCACCTATATTCACCTAGATCATTTTATCCTTAAAATTATTCATGAATTCGGGCCTCTTCAAGCAATATTTGTGTCATGTTCTCTATCTTCTTCGATGACCCTTTTCATGTCATGAACAAATTTCTTATGCTGAATAATACCAAACTTAGGAGGTTGTTGCATCACTTTCCTTATCTTCCCCTCCAACCTTTGACCTGATCTTTCACCATGCTCAAATTCCATTACCATCTTGGCTTTTCCTTGGGTTATCACCCATAAAACTACCTCACCATCATTTTTATTGTTCCCACATGGCTCTACAGTCATCATGTTGCAATGTGTCTTCTTCTTTTCCCACTTCTTCAACAATTTGGGATAATACTCAGTAACATGCTCTAGGTTGTAACAATACCCACAAAGAGCATATGGTTTATCAAAAAACCTTGAAACATGGAGAATCTCTCCATGATTAAAAAAAGTGGGGCTTCTACCTCCCCCTCCTCCATGCCCTAGTCCACAGCCACATCCATATCCACCTTGGGGACCTCCTTGATATACACCTCTCTCAACACCACCACTTTTGCCATCGTTTTGCCCCTCTTGAACCCTAAATACATCGTGGATATGATATTTCATAAACTGGAGTGACCGACAGTTATTCACATCATGTCCCATGGACTTGTAGAATTCACATAATGGAGTGTGATGTGTCATTTGATATTTCTCCAACGTGCGGAAGTAGGGTGGTACATGGAACCACTTTCTACAAATCGTGCACCATTTTTTCTAAGGCCCAGCTGAAAATGGACTCGGCACACTTGTTTCCACATATTTGTCAAGTACATGAAACTCATCTCTACAATTCCCCTCAGACCAAGAGGTGTTACACCATATGTGCTTGTGCATGAATTTTTCCTTTGCCATATCTTGTAATTGCATTGTCAAGTTGGCAAGATTTATTCTCAGAAATACCTTGCATGTTCAAAAATCTTTATTAAAATTCATCCATCCACCCCTTTGAAATTTCAAATTTTTGAATGCACATGGAAACATGCCTCTTGATGTTGTGGGTTTTATCCATCTGATCTAAAATTGTTTGAGGGTCAAGATATAGATAGAGAGATTCAAAAGGTTCCCAATTTTTTTTATCCACAAGCATGGCTTTAAGGCGCAACTCGAGTCTTATCTCCTGAGGTGCCTTGGGATAGTTCCATAAACAACCCGAAACATATCAAGGAACAATGATATATAGGGAGAATTGTATAATGGTCTATCTCATATTATTTCCTGGATCAAGGGTTGATCCAAAGGAGGTTTTGTTTATCCATAGGCGAGATTTATCTACAACAGAACCAGTGAATCCACTAAGGAAGGATATTTTATTCTTCATTTTTTCCCTTGTCTCTTTACCTATGAAACCTATGTATGTATCCTAGTAGAATTCCTTATCACTTTTAGATATACTAGATCTATTAGATCTGCCAGACCTTGTCCATATCTAGGACTTTTTCCCCAAATTTGCAAATCGTCAAGACTAATTGTTTCAAACTAGAGCCTAACAAATCTAAACAAGTGGTTTGAAAAAATCATCCAATACTATATTAAATAACAAGACATTGAGTATAGATAATTGTTAAAAACTATTAAAACAAATTTTAGATTGATCTGCATGATGATTTCCTTTGTATTGTTCTATCTTTGTTGCATACTAACCACTTTTACTAGATAAAGGAGTTGGAGACATTGTTGAATACTGACCTCTCTTAAGTACACCTCCACCAAATTATAGCTGGGAGAAACAGTAGGATGAGTGGGAAGAATTCTTAGAAACTAATTGTAAGGATACATGTGAAGCCTCGGATTATTTCCTAAAGAAATGAGAATAGAAAGCATGGCTAACATTGTTGACTTCAAGTCAGGCCAGTGATGGGGGGATATATTATCCATGAGATGCCATAAGTCAAGTCAACCACATTGAATAAAATAATGTCAAAAGTAAGGAGGAAGACAAGTGAAAGATGATACGTGCCAGAATCAAGAGGGAATATTGCATGATAATGCAGATCCATAATCCCTCACCCAACTTTCAAAACTAGAGAGGGATGAAAGGAAAAAAAGAAGAGAATAGATGAGGAATGTGAGGGATACTTAGATTTTGAATCAAAAGTAACCCCAGGAGAGACATATCATTGGATCACGTGAGCAGTTTGAGTCAAGCATGGGATGACCAAACTTGGAAATAAAGGAAACCTCGATGGTTCTTGGGAGGAGTACGAGTTTGCAGTTGACAGAGACAACCATAGGCTCCCATCAAAATCTAAAAATAGTTGAAAGTATGGATATTGATGACTCGAGACCCGTGATACATCAATATCCTATTAGAAATTCTAGTCCACTCATTCAAGACTTCCTCCACCAAAGGCTTCATATTGATCCTCATATTATTAAGGTGTGGCATCAAACAGATGGAGATGGCCATATTTGAGATCAATTGTTGATTTAAGTTCAAAAAATAAATTAGAGTCGAGAAGAGGACAAAATCCTCCACATTAAATATCTCACGGACTCGACCCCCATACCAAATTTACTCATTGAAGAAGAATCCACATCAATGGATAGTGAAAATTAACCAACACACCCATCTAAAAGACAATTTGTTTAGAATATAGATAATGGGTGACAAACAAATGAAATAATATTGGTATAAAAAGAAGTTCATTTATTATTAGAGAACAATATGACTGAAGTACAATAGTATACTATGTTATTTGAGTCAGATACTCAAATATTGACTCCTCAAAACAAAGAAATATTAGCTTCCCAATCGACTCCTATAATAAATCGAAAAACTCAAATGATTTCTATAGTACCAGTTTCTAAACCTCCTAATAAAACCACAATGGTTCTAAACCATATACCCATCTATGAAGCAAACAAATACCCCAAATGACATTGGTTCATTTGAGAAAAATTATGGGATATGACCAACATTACAAATGAAGATAATAAAATGGCACAATTTGGTGCCACATTACGAGCCAAGGATCTCGCCTAGTTCATGAATTATACAAAAAAATAGACAAGGTCGAAAATGGATATCAAGGAAAACTTCCGCATGTTTTTCAAGACTCAAGACATCAATAATCTAGTTGGGTAGAAACTTGAAGAAATAAAGCAAAGCCTGGGAGAAAAAATGCGAGAATATGATAAAAGATTCAAAAACTTAGTTAGATTCCATATATTATGTATGAGAAACTTCTAGTATAATGGTATGTATCAAGATTGTTACAGAAAATCAAATCTTTGTTAAGGATGTAGGATACTCAAACATGCGAAGATTCCATGAAAAATAATCAATGCATAGAAACGGATGATGCAGGACCATTGATTTCATCAATGATGAAAAACAATTGGAATAAAATCTTGAAATATTGCAACAATATCTAAAAAATATGGCCATTAGAAGGAATGAACTTTGGTGCACCCTTTGTTGCAACAAAGGGCACACAGAGGACACTGATGTCCATTGTATCCAAATAGAAATGTTTTGCAACATTTTTCAAGCCATGACAAATCATGCAACTAGATATTGCCCACGCAATTTTAAAAATGTCAGACCAAAATGGTGATAAATTTATGATGTAGAAAAAAATCGTTCACCTCAATAATGTCAGATCAATGGGAGAAACAAGTTGAACACCCATATATTCTATCATCGCAGGATGTTGATTAGAACATCGAACAAGGAATAGGAAATGGATATCAAGGTCATCGTCAAGGTGGTTACCAAGGAAGAGAAGACTATATAGTAGGACGCAGTCAAGGAGGTTGAGGACATGGTTGGGGCCGATACTACTATTTTGATTGTTGGAAAGATGATCACATAAGCCCCAATTGTCCCATTAAGGATAAAACTGACTTAAAATTATGCAACATATGTGAAGTGGGTGATCAATCACTCGAACTCTATATGATAATACTCAAGAAAGTAATGAATAAAAGGGATGTGAACCTCATGCATATTGTTCCTAAAAAATAAGTCCTAAACTCAAATAATCTCCATGTTGTGACTAGACCAGGTGTGGGTCGAGCAAATTATCAAGAATCACTAGTTTGACAATCAAGATACATAAATACCTACCGTGACCTAAAACAAGAAGAAAATATAATGCGAGAAGCATTGATTTTTTTCAAAAACATTGACCAACAAAAATTAAGTGGAAGTAGGGGAAGACATTAAAACACTTTAAAAATTGTTTTAAATGAGTTTCTACAGCTATTGAAATAAAAACAGTCGGTCGACTGCTTGATCTACTTGCTTAATATTCTAAGGGTTTATAAATAAGATCAACAACCATATAATAATCTTCAACAACTATCACAGGAAAGTCATATGAATGACTATGATCCTCAAGTAAACATTGAGATCAATGGAAACATGATTAAGAAATTCTTGGTCAAATTTGGAACACAAGTGAACATCCTTTTGCGAGATGCATGGAAGTGGATTAGAATACCCCCATTGGCTCCAACAATGAATTTCTTAAAACTAGTAGATCAAATATTTATCAAGCCAATAAGAACACTTAAAAATGTCAAAACAAATACAACGGGGATTCCAATGATGGTTGAATTTGAGATGATAGACTTAGTCAAAGGTTTTTCTTCTTACCCCAAATTAGTAGGCATACCATGGGGTAAAAATTTGAAATAATCTATCTCTCTATAATGAGATAGAATCAAGTTGAAAGGAAGTGATAGGAAAAACATCATAGCTCTCGACCCAAAATAAGGCAAGCCATGGGTAGAAATATGGGATGAAGACTAGGAGGCTTTTTTTCTTTATAAGATCATGGATAAGGAAAAAGACAATGTAGAACCATATGCAGAAGGAGAAATTTTATTCATATCCCTACATTCCAGGGGGGAAATTTCAGACAAAAAAATCTATAACTGGAAAATAGAGAATTATGAGTCCCATGCCAAAGAGTGTTGGTCGATAGATGAAATACTGATAAAATAATCAAGAGAAGGATTCTCATTCCAAGCAATCCCTATCATGCTTGAAAATGTTAGAGGCTAGAATTATTAGACCTAGCCAAATTTCTTACTCTGCACTGGTGGTAATGGTATTCAAGAAAGATGGCTCATGGCGTATGTGTCCAGATTATAGAGAGATCAACAAGATCACTATTAAAGATAAGTTTCCCATTCCCATCATTGATGAATTGTTAGATGAACTACATGGAGAAATATATTTCACAAAGTTGGATCTCCATCAGGGTATCATCAGATTAGAATGAAGGAAGAAGATATCCCAAAAACAACATTCCGAACTCATGAAGGCCATTATGATTTTTTGGTCATGCCTTTTGGACTTATAAATGCACCTTCCACATTCCAAGGGTTGATGAATTTCATTTTCAAGCCCTTCCTTTGAAAAATTGTGTTAGTATTTTTTGATGATATACTAATCTATAACAAGTCTTGGGAGGATCATGTGTGACATGTTGACAAGGTGCTACAACTAATAAAGGAGCAACAACTATATGTCAAACCATCCAAATGTTTTTTTGGAGTGAAGTAGGTAGAGTATTTGGGTCATATTGTATCTCATGAAGGTGTCAAGGTATACCCTAACAATATTAAGGCCATGATGGACTGGTCGATTCCCAAAACAATGAAGAATCTTAGAGGATTTTTGGGTTTAACAGGTTACTACCGCAAGTTTGTTCGACACTATGGAAGAATAACAACACCTTTAACGACACTAACTAAGAAGGATTCATTTTCATGGACTCTAGAGGAAACTAAAGCTTTTGAACAACTTAAAGAGGTGATGTGCAAATCTCTTGTCTTGACCACATCATACTTCACAAAAACCTTTATTGTGGAATGTGATGCCTCAGGAAATGGAATTGGTGTTGTCCTAATGTAAGAAGGAAGGCCCCTAGCTTTTGAAAGTAGACCAATCAAGGGAAAATACTTACAGAAACCCATTTATGATAAGGAAATGATGGAAATACTACATGCATTGAAGAAATGGAATCCTTGCCTAATAGGTAGGCACTTCAAGGTCAAAACAGATCATGATAGTCTTAAATACTTCTTGGAACAAAGACTATCTTCAGAAGAACNATAAAAAGGGAAGAAAAATGTTGTGGCAGATGCACTGTCAAGAAAGGATGAATATGTTGAGGCCTTTCTCTATGTTATCTCGATCATCCAACCCGATTGGATAATAGAAGCAAGGGATGAATGGAAGAATGATGAAAAAGTGTGGACTCTCATTCAAAGGTTGCAATAGGATTCCAATACATCAGATACATTTACATGGAAAAATGATTCACTATGGTACAATGAACACTTATATTTATGTAAGAACTCCCAACTCAAACAAAAGGTACTATTGGAATTGCACACCTCTCTAGTAGGAGGGCACTCGGGATTTTTGAAAACCTACCATAGGGTCAAGAAGGAATTTTTTTGGTATGGCCTTAAAAATGATGTTCAAAGGTTTGTGGTAGAATGTTTGGTTTTCCAACAAAATAAGGTGGAAACAATTAATACCCCAGGTCTTTTACAACCATTAGCCATCCCAAGTCAACGTTGGGAGCAGGTTTCCATGGACTTCATCATAGGGTTACCGAAGTTTGAAGGAAAGAGTGTCATCATGGTGATTGTTGATAGACTGACCAAGTACACACACTTTTGTGCACTCTCTCATCCCTTCAAAGCCAGTATAGTTTCCACTGCATTCATGGATACAGTTCAAAATATACATGGTAGCCCAAAGATTATTGTAAGTGATAGAGATCCCATCTTCACTAGATATTTTTGGACATAATTATTTTCTTGTTTGGGTACTCAATTGGTTCATAGCTCATCCTATCATCCTCAATCTGATGGACAAACCGAGATAGTGAACAAATTTCTGGAAGGCTACCTTCGTTGCTTTGTCTCTGATAAACGAACACAATGGTTCAAATGGTTACCCTTGGCATAATGGTGGTATAACACTTCCTTTCATACTGCAACAAAAATGACACCATTTATGGCACTCTATGGATACCACCCTCCTTCCATCACTTCTTCTCTAAAATAAAAATATAAGGTTCAAGAAGTGGAATATCACATCGAGCATCAACAACAAGTTCTCCAAATAGTAAAGGACAACCTGACCATGGCACAAAATCACATGAAACAACAAGAAGATCAACATCGTAGTGAAAGAAGTTTTGAAGTAGGGGATTGGGTGTTTTTAATACTACAACCATACAAACAGATGTTCCTCAAGCAAGCCAATAAGGATAATAAATTATCACCAAAGTATTATGGCCCTTATAAGGTGTTGCAAAAGATTGGTACTATGGAATACAAATTGGAGTTGTCTGTATCTTCACGAGTACACCCAATTTTCCATGTTTCATGGTTAAAGAAGGTTATAGGTGACAAGATCCTAGTTCAAACTATATTTCCAGAACTTGAGGAGGAAGGGAAAATCATATTGGACGCGAAAGCGATCACTGAAACTAGAATTCGCCAGCTGAGCAATAGATCCATTTCAGAGTATATCATTAAATGGAGGAAACTACCGACTAAAGATTCCACTTGAGAAGATGATTCTTTTATACAGAAGCATCCATAGTTACTCAAGCGTTGCAGACAACACTTGTCGCAAGGGGAGGGGCATGTTAAGCCCTAAATAGTGGCTCATTACCCCTTAATTGGGGCATAATACATTAGTAATGTTATTTTATTTATGTTGGCTTTATTCCTAGTCTCCTATATATAACAAGGAGACATTTTCATTTGGAATCATCTTGTAATTGAACATTTTCTGAGGTTTTTCTATGTTATATTGATATTTGGTTCTTAACATATTTATCAAGCCAATCAGAACACTTAAAAATGTCAAAACAAATACAATCGGGATTCCAATGATGGTTGACTTTGAGATGATCGACTTAGTCAAAGGTTTTCCTTCTTACCCCACATTAGTAGGCATACCATGGGGTAAAAATTTGAAAGAATCTATCTCTCTATAAGGAGATAGAGTCAAGTTGAAAGGAAGCGATAGGAAAATCATCATAGCTCTCAACCCAAAATAAGGAAAACCATGGATAGTGTTAGCGACATTTCTTGTCTCGGGCCTAAGAGTGTTCAGATCTACAAGTGGCGCGAAAAACGCTCGAGCGCAGCACACAGAAGAAGTCCTTTTCGGACTTAAAATCAAGCGAGCGGGCATTTCATTCTTCAACGGAATGGATCTAGTGACAGATCAGAACAACGGTTGATGGGAAATCGCAGATTAACTGAGTCGCGCTAAGTATAGTGCAAAAATGTTTTCAAGGGGCGTCAATCACAATCAGTATAAGCGCAACAGTTGTTTCTCGAACTCGGGGTTCGTGAGTTCGAAGGCTGGACCATGTCTTTTGGTTGCGCGAGATTGCGAGTTGTGAAAAGCGCCCAGAGGGGGTCAACCTGCGCTGACCATCACGTGTCAGGACTTCGCGAGGGGAGTATGCCAAAGTTCGATACTCCAACTCGCAAATCCGCGAGTTGCGAGAGGCGTTAGTACTTGGGCCCTAGCCGACGGTTACATGCAATGAGCGCTGACCAGGAAGGTGCCCGGTTCGTATCGCTATCTCAGGGAGATAGAGTTTAAAAAGGGGAGTTGAGGGTCTTTGACCCGTGAACTCGCGAATCGCGAAGTAAAAAGGACTTTTAATGTTGGGCCCACAGTATCGCCAAGAAGGTTTCGGGCCATCCGATCAAAAGAAGGATACGTGATGCGCGATTAGGTTCTATCGCCCTTGCACGCATCGCAATTTCAAAGCGCAAGGAACAACTCCATCATTTCCCGTTGCGTGAAGTGACGAGAGCGTCCAGGACCTAGGGCCCACAGCATTGTCGGGAGAATTCAGAACCGTCGGATCCAGAGGGGTGCGTGGCACCAGATTAAGCCTTCTCAGCGTTTCTCTCATCACGATTACAAGAAGCAAGGATTAACTCCTTCCATTCGTGAATGCCGAAATAGATTTGGGAATAAGCACGGGGTCATAGCCCATGGTCACTCAGAAAAGAAAGAGTTGTGCTGAAAGGGGTCAAAGGCGCCAAGTCTAGTCATCAAAAGGATCATCTCTATCTCCAAGTACCGTCTGATACGATCCCACCCTTGTCCTGCGCTTGGAGTAAATAAAGGAGAGAAGGAGTCGGTGAAACCTCTTCTCATGCATTAAGTGTAAGGTATGGAAGGACTGGCAAGCTTTCTTCTTGAGAGGGTCCTGTGTACCCAGTTCTTCAAAGAAGTCATGCCGAGTCCTCGACTAGCCAGAAGAGGTCTGCACACGCTAAATCAGCATTTACTGGCTCAACTACTCCCCCTGAAGGAGCCATGCACATTTAAGGAGGCGTTTGATAGAGAAAGCCTGTCTGATTTTGGCTGAAGGGACACCAAGATTCAGATGACCTCACACGCCTCTGTGAGGCAATTTTCTCTGAGTATATAAACTCAGTCTTTGTAATTTGTAAAGGATCGATGGTTGAGTAGAGCTCCCGGTTGTAAAGTTTTAATGAAGCACTGTTAATCTGGTTATGTATGGACTTTTGAGACTTCTTGCCTTATGAATGCCAGTTTCTTTCATGCCTTTGTTTACACTGTGTTAGAGAAACTCGGAATTGGAGGATCCAGTCGAGCTATAGCTGTTATAGGATGATGTTGTAATGGATCACTGTAATAGTTGCGTTGTCTCTAATCGGTTCTCGTGATTTTCCCAGCGCTGAGTGACTTGGATTTGGAGGATCCAGTCAAGTCCACTTTCAGTTTCTTGAGACCCTGAACCAAGCGGATCTTGCATTCAGCGTCTTTCTTTTGCAAATTGCCGAAAGCTTGTTGCCCAAAGTTGTTTGTTCACCTTTCTTACTAAGTCCTCCACCTGTTCATATTTTAATCAACCCACTGGCTGAAGTTAGGTCAAGACCTCCTTTGTTATTTACGTATCATACCTAGTCCCCGAGTTAGAGTGATATCTCCTCGAGTCTCTACCCATCTGATCATCCATTTAAACTATCGTGACATAAAACTGATGGGTGTCGGGCTCTGCTCCTGCAAGCAATCCAGGAGTGACTTCCGACGCTAACAGGTAGAAATATGGGATGAAGACCAGGAGGTTTTTTTTCTTTATAAGATCATGGACGAGGGAAAAAACAATGTAGAACCATATGCAGAAGGATAAATTTTAGTCATATCCCTACAGTCCATGGGAAAAAATTTAGACAAAAAAATCTATAACTGGAAAATAGAGAATTATGAGTCCCATGCCAAAGAGTGTTGGTCGATAGATGAAATACTGATAAAATAATCAAGAGAAGGATTCTCGGTCCAAGTATTCCCTATCATGCTTGAAAAAGGATAAAAAAAACACCAACACTTATCTCGACTAACGTAAAAATAGGTCCACCCTTGTGGTTCAATGAAATAAACTCTCCTTCGACCCATGTTGATGAAGTATCAAAAACAACTTGAGAATAGGGAATAGTGTAGATCTTGGTAGAGTCCTTCACTGGTCAAGATGCTCTATGGTGGGAAAACCATGCACCCCATTTAAAAAAACAGACCACTGCTACATTATCCTTTGTTGAATGATTCAGAGGAAAAAAACTATTATAAAAAGTCAACCTCTCGACCTTCAAACCTGGGTTCAACCTAGTATCTCATATTCATCGGTGCAAAAATAAATGGAGAATATTTGGATACAAGGATGAAAGAGTTTGGCCACACATGTTCGCAAACACTTTGTATGGTATAAAATTGAAGAGATATATGACCATACATTCAATTGGACTAAAATAAAATAAAATTTCATAAGATATTTTGAATTCATTATGGAAGAGGCATAGTTAAGAGAGGAAGCATTGGAGACATAAATTTCTGGAAAATCCAAACCCTAACTAATTTCAAAAAAGAGGTGAGACAAAATTTGAGATAGAGTCATTGTTGAAGTGAAATTTCTCATCAACTCATGATCAAAACAATATAAGTGCTCATTGAGTGGACATGGAAAACATAAGTTCCATGGCAAAGCTTTGGATGGAGGAAAATACACCCAAGAGTAAATAACTATGTGAAGAAGACCTTTACCATATCTAGGGAATATAAGGACGATTTAGAAAAATGTGACTTCCCACTGAGATACAACAAAGTTATCAAAAGAGAACGAAATCTAGACAAATCTAAACCTTCAGACTAGATGGGTGCAAAAATAAAAACCAAAGAATTTGACATTTCAACCGATGGTCAACCGAAAATGGCAAGGATGGGTGACTATTGGTCAAACAAGAAGACAACGAAAATAGTTGACCTAGTCCATGAATATTAAGATGTTTTTTCTCAAGACTATAAGGATCTCAAAGGACTTGTACAAGATATGGGGGAGATGAAACTTGACCTCATTCTAGGGTCTAAAGATATTAAAAAATGAGCATACAAATTATCCCATAGATATAAACCCATTGTACAAAAAATAAATTGAGGAAATGTTAGTTGATGGTATCATTTACCCCATAGAAAAATCTAAATGGGCAAGTCCAATGGTTGTGCAACCTAAAACTAATGACCTAAAGAAACTAAAAATATTTGTGGACTTCAAAGGCTTGAATAAGTTAACTATAATTGATCCTTTCCCAACATCGTTTGCAAAAGAAATCATCAACAACGTTGCCGGAAATGAATTATATTATTTTACAGATGGCTTCTATGAGTATAATCAAGTACTAATTGCAAAAGAAGATCATGAAAAAATGAATTTCATATCTGAATTTGGATTATTTACATACAAGGTGATGCCTTTTGGATTGAAATGCACCCATAGTCTTCTTAAGGATAATGGTCAAAGCCTTTCAAGAATATACCTATAAAATGATGGTTGTATATTTCGACATTTAGAGAATATACAACTTACTAAAATACCACATCCAATAGATAAGGATGATATTAGAAAGATGCCAACATATTCACCTCTCTATGAATATCAAGAAATGCATATTTTCTGCCCCAATTGGTATTTTTATTGGACATATTGTATGCAAATATGGTATCAAAGTCTACATGGCTAATATAAAGGTAATCCTCAACTTGGGCTAGTAAACCAAAAGAAGATTAAAATCTTATTTGGGCACACAAGCTACTACAAAAAATTCATCTATCATCACTCTAACATCACATTCTCAATCGACGAGTTGTTGTGGGAAGAAGTCAAATTGATATGGATTTAGGAGTGTCATGGGTCCTTCAAACTAATAAAGAGAAAATTGGTAGAAGCACTGATACTTTGATTTCCCAATTGGACAAAAAAATTCCATGTCCATGTCTAAGCATCAAATGTCATTGTGTGCTCAATCCTAGCACAACCATATGACGACATGATTGAAAATCCTAATGCATACGTCAGTCAGAAGCTCAATAAAGTAGAACATAATTATTCAACAATGGAAAGAGAAGTGCTAGACATTATCTTTTCTCTACAGAAATTTCATCATTATTTACTAGCAAACCTATTCACTTTCTTTGTAGATCACCATGCACTCAAGTATTTAGTAAAAAAACATGTTCATCAAGGAAAAATATGTCAATGGTTAATATTGTTTCAATAATTTGACTTTGATATAGTAGTCCATCCGAGAAAAAATAATGTTGGCCTAAACCATCTATCCTGACTTGAAACAAGAGAATACCTGACTAGGATAGACAGTGACTTACTCAATGCACACTTATTCTAGGTCGAGGCCACTCCCAAATACTTATATGAAATTGTGAAATTTTTGGAGGATGGGAAGGCTCCTAACGATCTTCCTTTGAACAAAAATAAGGTTCTAGCACTAAGATACACACCATTCACCCTCATGAATGGATATCTATATAATCTAGGAACTAAAAACATACTAAGAATATGTTCTCTAGAACATGAGAGAGAAGATATAATAAAGGAAGCTCATGATGGCCCTGCAGGGGGGCACTACCAAGTCGACACAACAACACAAAAGATACTTCAGGCAGGCCTTTGGTGGCCAACTTTACACAAATATTGTTGAGAAAATTTTTAAGAATGTGACAAATGTCAGAGGATGGGCCAACCTCTTGTTGAAATATACACTTGGCACTAAGAGTGGGGGGGGGTGAATTAGTGTCTGGAAATTTTGTCTACTTTTTCACACTTTCATATATTAACTAAATTAACTAAGTAAGATATGCAGTTCAATTAATTATTCATAAACATCTAAAACAAAAATTGTATGAAGTAGATATAATATCTTTCTTTTATTTATTTAACTTGTATGAATACAGATAAAATCAATCCATTAATATCTTCGACTTCAACTGAATATGAGAGATCCAAATTTCTGATACAAGACCCAACTTGTAGTTCTCAGATCCAACTGATAAACGAGGAATCCAACCATCATAACAAGACCCAACTTGTTGATCTCAGATCCAACTGAGATGTGAGGAATCCAACCCTCATAACAAGACTCATCTTGTAAAGAGGAACCAACTTGATAGAATGAACTTCCATTCAATCCATTATATATACATATATATATTTATATCCACCAAGACACACTTAGATTCACCACCACTTCTAGTTTATATAGTATTTCAAACGGTATAGGATTGAGCCAATGTGTCTTTTTGACATGAACCATTGCACCTCTTCATTTAACTAATTAATCTTGATTTGAAATTTTACCTCGCGAGTTCATAGATATGGATTGATCCATTGTTGACGATTAAAATTGTCAACGAATTTTTTCCTGCAAAGTGTTGCTAAATCTTATTATTATATAAAGAAAAAAACTAGATAATACTAGTAGGTGGGACCCCCTTGAACTTTTGGAGATCAGATCTGTTCATTTTTTATGTTGTGATGATGTGCGGCATGACTTACATGGTTGATGAAATCTTGTTGTTATTGGTTATGATTTGAGCTTATGAAGTGTTGATTCTTTATGTTACTACAACCTATGTTATTCATTAATTTCATCGCTATCTGTTCTTATCGCACCTACACAACAAACATTTTAGTGAAATTACATAAAGGGTAGTTTTTGAGAGAGGAAAAATACTATAACAAATGAAAAGAAAAGGGACCTAATTCTGCAATACTACATGTGAACAATTGGAAGGAAATGAGAAACAATTGCAAAGGGGAAGAATTTAAAGCTATCCAAAACTATACTACAGGCATAGAAGACTTAAAGATTATTGTTAAACCCTAGATAGCAAGTAAATTGATATGAAATTTTGATTGGGTTATATGGTTAATGCACATATGGTATGAAATGTTGATGGTGCATTTGGCAAGGTAATAGTGCTATTGGTTATGCAAATGGTTGAATTATATGGGACTTGAATTATGTTATGGCATAAGTTGCGCTATTAGTTTTTAATGTGGTGATGGCTTCTATACATGGTTTGATTAATGGTTAATGAAGAATGTGTTGGCATGCACTGATGAATTAATGCATTCTTGGTGGAGGCGAAATGCATATACTGTACATCACCTTTACTCCTCCTGTTAGCTGCCACCCTAGTTAGGATATTGTTCAATCTTGTTGCTATGGTTATGCTCCAAATTTTTAGCAGGGAGGAACCGTTTGGCCAACTATCGTTTTAAGGAATTTGATTATAGGTATGTCCTTTTTTTTGGCCATTCGTGAATTTGCTCTGGTTATGAAATTATTACTGGCTCAGGTGTATTGGTTTGTGTTTTCCTAAGTGTTACAACTGTGTGAATTTGGTTCTTGGAATGAAGAGTGGATGGTTTTGAATTCGTAGAAGTTATTGGTCTTCCTAGGTGATAGCTCTCTGTTATCATTGTTGGTTTAGTTGGAGGGTTTTTGTTTAGTCTTGGGTGGATAGCTATCTTCACACACTCTAACTAAATCCATTCTTTGGATTTTATGGGTTTAATGGTTGAAGTTTTTATGCGTCATTGTGTTTTGTTCACTTCAGCATTGGTTGATTTCATCACTAAGGGTCATGAAATGGGTTCTCCTGTTCTTACTTGGCCCTGTCTTCACCTCCGTGCTGTGGTTATTTGATCAAAGAGCATGAGGGTTATACCCTGCGTTCATTAAATAAACTTTTTCAGGTCGAACTAGATCCCTACCTTTTCGGTTATGTCCCCTGTCATGGATTTGTACCCATCCATGAATGAGTCATGTTTCTTCCTATATACATTGTGGCCTCATAATTTTCACCATTACGAAGAGTGGCTCTGATCTCCTTGTGTTGGCTATGGAACAAAACTTATCCCTCCAATATAAATATTGATAGAGAAGACTAACCTAGCCTATTGGTTTTACGACTTGGTTATGCTTGATTGGTTATCCAATCATCGACTAATTTGAGCACAGGCTTGACCAGTTGTTCATATGATAGTCATGTTGGTTGGTATATAGTCACTGACGTTGTTATAACAATGGTAAACCCTACATTGCCAATTGCACTTTCAAAGCACATAGTCACTCCCCTTATGTTGATAACTCAGTATTTTTAATGGAGAAGGCTTCTGACCCGATTCAATTGGATGCAGGGGTATGCATAGTTTCCACAACTTGTTAGTATTGATTGATTTTTTACGACAATGGTGAATTGATGGTTGATACACAGTCATTGTATTTGCACGAATGATTATTTGGATGATTATTTGGTGTTGGTACAAATTCCATATGTTTCTCACGCATGTCGCATTATGTGTATGGTGTTGTTGAAAAATTAAATAATGGTCATGATAACTATGGTTTTCCTTGGGGCTGAACGATTATTGAACCAGAGGACTATAGAAACTATATCCTTATGATTGCTCGATTGTTTAAGCTTGAATTTTCACAGCATAGTTGATAACAGTTAGACTAAATCGAAGTAATACTATGTTAGGTTGATGACTCAACATAATGAATTTAGTTATTTCCATGACTATGTGTTTGGTTTTGTAAAATGGAGATGTTGCATCGTGTTTTTTTTTTTGTGGCTGCACATTGTGTATAGTATGGATAGCTTAGGTTTCACAGAGTTTTAATCATTTTTATTTGTTGCAATCAATCATTTGTTATGAAGGGCATGTTTTCAAGACCTCGTCATGTTGGATAGATGGCCTAGATATTTAAGCCACATTGAATTATGTTTTTTACAGTGGTAGAATTACATTGCATGGGTGAATTACCCTGTGCATAGCTTGTGTCTAAATGTTGGTTGTTGGTTGTATGTTTAAAAATCAATTCAGGTGTTGCAATTTGATCTTGGTTATTTGGTTACTTCCTATATATGTTGACGAATATCATTGCATTTTTATAGGCCCGATTGCAGTGATTGTGACTTCATTGTTAATTTGAAAACATAAATTTTGAGTGTATATGTAGATTGAAGAAGTGCATGGGCAGTGATTGATTTTGATGGTTAAAAGAGTGGAATGGTTACTGTTATAAGTTGCAAAGTATATAAATGAAAGGAACGATATCCCTTTACATAATGCATACTATCTTGTGATGGAACTGTATTGGATATTTGATTTTGGATAGTGAACTAGTTAAGTACACAATAATTATTATTTGGTCATGATGATTGTTAGTTGGTGCATCTATTTTTTGTAGAATGTTTTATGGATCACTTAATTAATTTCATGAACAATAATATTATTTATTCCCTTCCATGATTTCATTTTCCACTAATTTCTAATCACATCACCTTCCCATTTCATTTTTTCACTCCCTGTTCTGAGATTGATTATAGTCAAGAGAATTTCGATGCTAAGGCAGTTGAAAGTGGAAGTGTCTTGTGTGGATTACAGTGATGTTTTATTGGTTTGATTTTCAATTGATTGTTGTTGTCATTGAGCAGTGACCATGTATTTTACCCCCTCATTATATCATATTTTCTCTCAATACAAACCCCTCACTTATCCCAAAACCCTTTTTCACCCCCCTGCTCATTGATTAACAGTAAAACAATTTGTATGGATTGGATCGCATGAGTCTGATACATTGTTCAGCCAAATCTATTTCATATTTTTAAGATTTGTCACATATGGTTATTTAAAATAATATTTGTTAATTGATCACACATGCAATATGAGTTTTTTCAGTCGAGGTAGCCATGTTCGAGGAAACAGAGGTAGAGGTAGTTGGAACCGAGGCTCGAGAAGGCCCAGGTTCTCCATACATTTTGACGTTGATTCACAAGATCTTGGCCAATTGTTTCATGCTGGATTCTTCAATTGGATTGGGCATGGAATAGTCCAACCTAGGCCTGAAAGGCCTCCTTTCCAATCCCCACAAGCCTCTAGTATCCCTCTACCTCCTCATGTCTCATTACAACCCGATTTTCCTGAAAATTATGGATGGCAGTAGATTGTCCACCCACCAGTCTCCCAACATCGTGGTTGGCCCTGTTACAGGATAATCCCCCTGTGGAAAAGTGGATTTCGTCTTGGATACTATACTCCTATGACCAAGAAAAAAAATTGTTATTGTGGACACTGACTTTATTTTTCATGAATCTAAACTATCAAAGAAGAAGAAGGAATAATAGTAAATAACTTTTTACCGACGTTTTTCCTCGCTCAATCCAGGCTGATCTTGATCTCCAAGTTCTTCAGAAGGTCCTGTAATACAATGAGAAAAAACAATACTTCCTACTCTACCATGATTAGATTCATAACGGATCTATGAAAGTAACAAGTTCATGAAACATACACACACTTTAAAGGAAATAGGCCAAGCATAGATTTATATTAATGAGAACAAAGTGGTTCTTACAACCATGGATGTAGGTGCAATAGATTCACCAAGCTCTCTTCGTCTAGACCCTTACTCAAATAATCCACACACAGAATGTTGATGCTTCAATGATATCTCCCTTATGATATCATAAGTTAGATGCTTCACAATGTCTCCATCCCCCTTTCACCATGAGAAGGCCTCCTTATATAGGCTTGGAGAGGCCTAACCACTTGAGAGATCTTTGGGATAAGTTGAGGATTATTCTCCTTCAGTTGTGGATCTTCCCTAAGATCGAGGCTTGACCTCAGATTCAAATCCAACTACCTTCATAGATTGAGGGGATTCTTCCCTGATTTATCTCAATAGTACAAAATTTTCTCAAAAAGGGTAGCGCTACCTCTAAATGGGGCACAGAGCATTGCAACGCTCCCCCAAAAGAGGGCATGGAGCGCCAACGCTCCCTGATAGTTTAAAGGGGAGCGATGCCTTCCAAAAATGATATTTGAGTGGGTTTCTTAGTGGAAAAGACTTGTACTCTTTGTCAAATGACTTCTCTTCAAAACTAGTCTTTTGAGGTGTCTTGTGAGTGTTCTTGATAATGTCGTCTAAGACACAACATAGACAAGATGGAAATATTAAATTTGCGACACTTATGGCCAAACTGTGACACTTTTCAACATTGGTGATGATGACACTAGGCCATCATCATAATGAGTGATTTTGATGTGTAACAGATTGCCCCCCAAAGTGTGAAGTTAGAAGATGAGAACTTATTACTAAAGTACTTTGTAGACTTTTTCAAGCAAGGTTAAGGACTCAGAGAACCTGATATAAGCTGCACACAACCATCAAACAAATATTATGACTTGTTTCAAACCAAAGGCAGGCATACCTTGAAAGTCTTTCAAGGTATGGCTGCCATAAAATATGTTGCAGACCCATAATTATATTGAAAAAAAGGTATAGCCACTGATGATATAATGTGGATATATACTCCTATGACCTGAATTGATCGTAGCCACAAAGAATACATAGTGGATCTACGAGAAGACAAGACATTATTGGTAGGGCTTGCAGTTTGCACAGTGGGGGAGTTTGTTGGCAGGGCTTGCAGTTTGCACAGGGCAGTTTGCACAGGGCAGTTTGCATAGTTTGCACAGTAGGGCAGTTTGCACAGGACTTAGTTTTGTCATTAATATCAAACTTTAAAAATGGAAAAGGGGGAGTTTGTTGGTCAGCTTGCACAGGCATGGTGGTTCCTAATTTGGAGATCAACATGCCTCTCGACATCCTAAAACGCGAAACTGCGAAGAACCCAGGAGGTGAGCCTTTGGTTATAACTCGATGTCACATGTGAAACGAGCCTTGGAAGAGGAGTTAGCACCCTTAGCTTGAATTTCAGGGATCATGACTTGGAGTGTCGAAACACTTCATCACAGAAACATCGAAATGTCTAAATGAGAAAACGTTGAAATGTTGAAACGCTAAAAGCCAAAATGTCGAAATGCAAAAACGCCGAAATGTCGAAACGCTAAAATCCGAAATGCCAAAATGTGAAATGTTGAAACATTGAAATGTGAAACGTCGAAATACCTTTTTGTATAGGTTGTAGTCACCACCATTGTTCATGTGAGAAGGAGGAGATAGCACCAAGTTAAAGCTCCTTTTCGGAGATCGCAACATGAAGAGACGAGATGTCTTCACCTTAGGATTGTCGATATGTGAATCGTGAAAGTGTATTTTGGTAAAGGCTCGTGGTCATAGCCAATGGGAATATGGAGTAAGAAAGAGACCCATATTCTACATCGAACGGTGCAGATTAAATACTTAAACTAATCGTGTGGTTGTTATTCTTCTAGATGCCTTGGGCAATAATAATCATTGTAAGATAGTTATTCAGTTATTGTAACTGAATCTTCGAAGCTTGAGGGTTCGATTGTACGATCTAAATGTATAGGGTAGAAATAAGTGAAATTTGGTATGATGAAGGTATGAGTGTATGGAATTAAGGGTACAACCGTAGCTCTAAAGTAAAATTCATTTCAGTAAATGAAGAAAAATCTAAAATAAAAGGATACAGGGAGAGTGAGGAGAAAAGATGGGGTGAGAGGATTATGGAAGAAAGATGGCTCTGTAAAATTTGAGGAGAAATTTTAATGCTTAATCTTTGATAGAAAAGATAAGAGTTGGTTTGCATATTCTTAGTGACAGAGAAGGATTCCAAGGTGGTAGGGAGGAGCAAGGGGAGACTATAAAAGTCTCTTGTACAAGTTGGTGCTTGTACATTTGGGAGTTGTAGCTTCCATTCAGTAGGTGCTGAAGAAACAGAGGTAGAAGCCTCATTTGGGTTGTAGCTCAGATAAAATAAGAATGTAAAGAAGAGTTAGAGATTGCCTTTCATTCATAAGAAGAAGAGGGTTTTCCCTTTTGGGTTTCCTCATGAAAAAATCACTATGTCACTGTTTCATTTATGTGATTTTATATTTATTGGTTAAATGTATTACTGCAAGTTAAATGTTAAAGGCATGATTTATTGATTAACAAGTAATATTCTTATAAAATGAAACAAATTTTATACAACTGATTCACCCCCCCCCCCTCTCTCAATTGACTTATCCTGTTCAACAATTGGTCTCAGAGCTAGGTCACTTTAAGATATTATTTTAACCACTGGAAGTTTTTGATCATTCATAATGGATAAGAAGTCAGAATTTACAAAACATGGATTGCCTTTATTTGATGGTCATAATTATGATTTTTGGAGTATCCGGATGAAGTTGTTTTTACAAACTCAAGGAGTAGATATATGGCAGGTTGTACTAAATGAATATAAAGTCCTAGCAACCATTCCAATAGATGCTACAGGTAAGAGACTCTATGAGAGTAATTACAAAGCTATGTATGCAATACTAGGAGGTCTAGTAAGGTCAGAATTTGTTAAATTTATGCATTGTGCATCAACAAAAGAAATATGGGATAAATTGAAAAATGTATATGAAGGAGACACTAAGGTAAAGAGTGCTAAGCTACAATCATATAGAAGTCAATTTGAAAGCCTGAAAATGGAAGAATCTGAAGGTATAGCTACCTACTTTCTTCATATTGATGAAGTTGTTAATACCATAAGAGGTCTAGGAGAAACAATTAATAATATTATTATTGTGCAAAAGGTACTTAGATCACTTCCTGCAAGATTTGATTCAAAAATATCCGCATTAGAAGAAAGAACAAATCTTGATACTTTAGAAATGGATGAATTACATGGAATACTAATAGCATATGAGATGAGAACCTCTGGTGAGAATTCTTTCAGGAAAGAAGAAATTTTCAAGGTAGCAAAGAAAGATAAGAAAAAGGTTGAAGTAGAAATCAGTAGTCATGAGGAGTCAGAAGGTGATGTGGAAGAAGGAAATTTTGTTAAAAAAATAAAAAGAGGTACTGGCAAGTATAAAGGTAAGCTTCCTTTGAAATGATTTGGTTGTGGTAGAATATGGCATTTTGCATCTAAGTGTCCTTACAATAAGCATATTGATAATGAAGAAGACAGTGATAAAAAACCTAAGGAATTCAATAATAGACATAAGAAGTTTTTTCAAAGAAAAACTTACAAAAATAAAAGCCTGTGTATAAAAGAAGACAACGATATTTCAAAATCTAGTGAGAGTGATGACAGTTCATATGTACAACTTTTTATGGCTATGGAAAAACAAGATGATCAGTTTGGTGAAGAAGAAGAAGGTGAAGTTGATATAGAAGCTAAACTGGTAAGTGATTTAAGTGAATTAAGAAAAGTGAGAAGGGAATGCAAACATTTTAAAAGAGAAATTGAGAATCTAGAATTTGAATTATAGAAATCAAATGGTTTGATTGATAGCATTGAAATCATGTTAGTTGACTTTTAAAATAGAAGAGGCTAGAGTGATTGAATATGCTCTAACTAAAATGCTTGCAGAAAAGGATAAGGAAAATGAAGGTTTAAAAATTGAAGTAGTCTCATTAAGAAAGAAAGTACAAGAAAATAACATGAATCAGAGTTCTCAAGTGTTAGATCAAATTATTAGTAGTCAAATATTAACATATGATAAGACTGGAATTGGTTATAAATCTGCAGTAACTAATGGATGTTCTAGTTCAAGTGTTGAGAAAGCAGGTACAGAGGATAATCATGAGAAAATTACTAGCAAGAAGATGGAATCAGAAAGGCAAGAAGAAAATCATGGTTCAACGATGCATAAAAGAAGTTATGGCAGACATCAAAATAGGTTTGAAGGCCACTGTTTCTTTTGTTATAAGTATGGACATAAGGCTGCATTTTATAATAGTTTTTCAAGAAATATAAATGCACATAACAGTCATGAAAGGTCTAATTTTGAATATGGAAGAGGACATGGTAAAGCTAGTCAAAACAATATGAACTACTCTTACAACAGATTTGACACCTTAAGATATGAGACTGAATGTTACAAGTGTAACAACTTTGGGCATGTGTCAAGAAATTGTCCTATGAGTTTTTAGAAATTTAATGAACCCACTTACATAGATCTGAAAACCAAATATTGGAAAAAGAAAAGTGAAAATCTAAACAATGAAAAATTCACTATAACTCTACAAGAAGAACATAAAGTAAAATGGGTTGTGGATAGTGGATGTTCAAAGCATATGACAGGTAGAAAACAACTCTTTGTTGAACTAGATGAAGGAAAAGAAGGTACAATAACCTTTGCAAATGATCAATCATCTAGGATAGTTGGAAAAGGAATTGTATGTCTAAACAACAAGAAAATCATGGTTGAAAATGTCTTATTGGTTGAGGAAATGGAACATAACTTATTGAGTGTAATTCAAACCTATGATAAAGGTCTCTTTATGATTTTTGATTCAAAAGGATGTCAAATCAAGGATATAAAATCAAATAAACTAGTTGGAACAGCCACAAGGACTTTAAGCAACATTTACATACTAGATGAAGAAAAAGAAAAATGTTATCTTGGGAGTGAAGATGAAAGTTGGTTGTGGCACAAAAGACTTGGACACATTAACTTTGAAAATACGATTCATTTGAATAAAAGGGAAGCAATAAGAGATTTACCTGTCATAAAGAATCTTTCAAGTTCTGTCTACAAGCAATGTCAACATGGTAAGCAAACTAGAGTTAAATTCAAAACCAAAGAACATTCAACAAATAAACCATTGGAAATAGTACATGCTGATGTCTGTGGCCCTATGAGAATAGCAGGGTTAAAAGGAGAAATATATTTTCTACTATTTGTGGATGACTTTACTAGAATGACATGGATGTTTTTATTGAAAAAGAAATATGAAACTTTTAGTTGTTTTCAAACCTTCAAGGAGTCAACTGAAAATGAATGTGACATGAAAATTAAATGTTTAATATCATATAATGGAGGGGAATTTTTGTCTAAAGAATTCAACAGATACTGTGATGAAAATGGGATAAGAAGACATGTTTCTGTTACTGAAACACCTCAACAAAATGGAGTGGTTGAAAGAAAAAATAGGACTGTTATGGAGATGGCTAGAACTATGCTCAATGAATCTAAACTAAGTAATATAATATGGCCTCAATATGTTCATACTTTTGTTCACATTTTGAATAGAATCTTGGTGAGAAACAATCATTTTAAGACACCCTATCAATTATGGAAAGGCAGACCAGCTAGTATTAAACATTTCAGAATTTTTGGCAGTAAATGTTATATCAAAAGAGTTGAAAAGAATTTGGGTAAGTTGGAATCTAGAACGGATGAAGGTATTTTAGTTGGGTATTCTTGTTCAAGGAAAGCTTATAAATGTTACAATTTCAAATTGAACAAAATAGTTGAAGCCATAGATGTGAAATTTGATGAATCCTCATTTTTGAAGTCAAAATCTAAACAAAAGAATCATCAAATATATGAGATAGATGACAAGCATAAAATGAATGATGAGGTAAGTCTATCCATCCAAAAGCATGACTCCATCAAAGACTCCAAGCAAGAGAATACAAAAAAATCACCTTGAAGAACAGATAATTGGTGACATAAATGCAGGTGTTGAAACAAGAAGCAAAAGGCAAGAATCCACCTCAACTCATGAACAAGTATCTTTACGTTCTCTGATTGAACCCAAAAATATTGAAGAAGCAATTAAAGATGAGTACTGGATGAAAGCAATGAATGGAGAACTTAGTCAAATAGAAAAGAATAAGAAATGGGAATTGGTTCCTAAACCTTTGAATAAGAATGTCATAGGAGCTAAATGGGTTTTCAGAAATAAGATGAATGAAGTAGGTAAAATAACTAGAAACAAGGCTAGATTGGTTTGTAAAGGGTATGCATAGGTAGAAGGAATAGACTTTGGAGAAAAATTTTCTCCTGTTGCAAGAATGGAATCCATTAGAATGATTCTAGCTTATGCCAGTTCTAAACACATTAAATTTTACCAAATGGATGTAAAGTCTACATTTTTGAATGGTGATTTAGAGGAAGAAGTATATATGGAACAACCAGATGGTTTTCAGGTACAAGAAGTAGAACAATATGTTTGCAGGTTTCAAAAGGCAATGTATGGCCTGAAGAAAGAACCAAGGGCTTGGTATTCCAGACTTGACAATTACTTGAGGCAACAAGGATTTAGGAAAGGTAACACTGATAATAATCTATACATTAAAGAAGAAAATGATAGCCTGATCATTGTTGAGATATATGTAGATGATATCATTTTTGGTAGTGATGATAATAGGCTCAGTAAAAAATTTGTTGAAAGTATGCAGAAAGAGTTTGAGATGTCCATGCTAGGAGAAATGAAGT
>ML777190.1:241680-265898 GCA_009831015.1 Picea engelmannii
TGTTGATCAGACAGTATACAGATCTATGATTGGTAGTCTTCTTTATGCTACAACTACAAGACCTGATATTATGCATGCAGTTTGTCAAGTTGGTAGGTTTCAGGCTTCACCAAAAACTTCTCATCTACTTGCAGTCAAAAGAATTTTTAGATATCTTAAGGGGACAACAGAGTATGGTTTATGGTATCCTACAGGTAATCAGCTTGATTTATATTCTCTCACTGATGTTGATTGGGAAGGTTGTGTTGATGACAGGAAGAGTACTAGTGGAACATCATTTTTTCTTGGAGGATGTCTTGTACGTTGGTCAAGTAAAAAACAATCAGCAGTGTCTCTGTCTACTACTAAAGCAGAATACATTGCATTTGCAACTTGTTGCACTCAGGTTCTATGGATGAAACAGATGCTAGAATATATACATATTCATTATAATGAACCTATACCTATCTTCTGTGATAATACCAGTGCAATTAGTATTTCTAAAAATATTGTTATGCATTCCAAAACAAAGCACATTCCCATTAAATTTCATTTTCTAAGAGAGAAGGTTATGTCTAAAGTTATTAAAGTGGAATATGTTGGCACAAAGGATCAGATAGAAGATGTATTTACTAAACCTTTATCTAAAATGCAATTTGAAAGTCTCAGGGATCGGTTGGGGGTTTACCCTCTGTAATTTCATTTCATTCTCAAAGATTGCATGGGCTTCATTATAAAATCAGACTACACAGGTTTATTGACTATTATTGATAGGGGGAGTTGTTGCTGAAATGACACATCGTTGCAAGTGTTTTTCTTTGCTCAGGGGGAGTATGGTTGATTCCTTTGCCATAGATATCAAAAGGGGGAGAAGATATTTAAAGTTTTCCATCAATGCTAAAGGGGGAGTTTGTTGGCAGGGCTTGTAGTTTGCACAGTGGGGGAGTTTGTTGGCAGGGCTTGCAGTTTGCACAATTTGCACAGTGGGGGAGTTTGTTGGTAGGGCTTGCAGTTTGCACAGTTTGCACAGTAGGGCAGTTTGCACAGTTTGCACAGGACTTGGTTTTTTCATTAATGTCAAACTTTAAAAATGACAAAGGGGGAGTTTGTTGGTCAGTTTGCATAGGCACTGTGGATCAGTTTGCACAGGCATGGTGGTTCCTAATTTGGAGATCAACATGCCTCTCGACATCCTGAAATGAAAAATTGCGAATAACCCAGGAGATGAGGCTTTGGTTATAACTCAAGGTCACATGTGAAATGAGCCTTGGAAGAGGAGTCAACACCCTTAGCTTGACTTTCAGGGATTGTGACTTGGAATGTCGAAACACTTCATCAAAGAAACATCGAAATGTCGAAATGTGAAAACAAGAAATGTTGAAACGCTAAAATTCGAAATGCCAAAATGTGAAACATTGAAATGCCGAAATGCGAAAACGCCGAAATGCCGAAACGCTAAAAGCCAAAATTCTGAAATGTGAAAACACCGAAATGCCAAAACGCTAAAAGTCAAAATTTCGAAATGTGAAATGTCGAAACGTCGAAATGTGAAACGCTGAAATACCTTTTTGTATAGGTTGTAGTCACTGCCATTGGTCATGTGAGAAGGAGGAGTTAGCACCAAGTTAAAGCTCCTTTTCAGAGATCACAACATGAAGAGACGAGATGTCTTCACCTCAGGATTTCCGATATGCGAATCGCGTAAGTGCTTTTTGGTAAAGGCCCATGGTCACAGCCAATGGGCATATGGAGTAAGCAAGAGACCCATCTTCTACATCGAACGATGCAGATTAAATACTTAAACTGATCGTGTGGTTGTTATTCTTCTAGATGCCTTGGGCAATAATAATCACTGTAATATAGTTATTCAGTTATTGTAACTGAATCTTCAAAGCCTGAGGATTTGATTGTACGCTTTGAATGTACAGGGTAATAATAAGTGAAATTTGGGATGATGAAGGTATGAGTGTATGGAATTAAGGGTACAATCGTAGCTCTAAAGTAAAATTCATTTCAGTAAATGAAGAAAAATCTGAAATAAAAGGATACAGGGACAGTGAGGAGAAAATATGGGGCGAGAGGATTATGAAAGAAAGATGGCTCTATAAAAGTTGAGGAGAAATTTTAATGCTTAATCTTTGACAGAGAAGATAAGAGTTGGTTTGCAGATTCTTAGTGATAGAGAAGGATTCTAGGGTTGTAGGGAGGAGCAAGGGGAGACTGTAAAAGTCTCTTGTACAAGTTGGTGCTTGTACATCTGGGAGTTGTAGCTTCCATTCAGTAGGTGCTAAAGAAACAGAGGTATAAGCCTCATCTAGGTTGTAGCTTAGATAAAATAAGAATTTAAAGAAGAGTTGGAGCTTGCCTTTCATTCATAAGAAGAATAGGTTTTTCCCTTTTGGGTTTCCTCATGAAAAAATCACTATGTCACTATTTCATTTATGTGATTGTATATTTATTGGTTAAATGTATTACTGCAAGTTAAATGTTAAAGGCATGATTTATTGATTAATAAGTAATCTTCTTATAAAATGAAACAAATTTTATACAACTGATTTACCCCCCGCCCCCCCCCCCGCTCTCAGTTGACTTATCCTGTTCAATAGACATATCCACAGACCAATACAAAGTGGATCTATGTGATGGTATATGTGTCAATGTTCAAAGAAACTCTGTCGCAACTTGGGAAAAGTACATATAAGAGTGATGACTCAACCCAGGGTATTCTTACCGATCTCGATGTAGTACGAATCTAACCATGTGAATAGATGTCTTGATGTCAAACATGGCATAAACCACTTGATTACCGATCAATGAGGTAAACCGTTAACAAGTGCAAGGGAGATCACCATTGATGTCAATGATTCCCAAGGTACTCTAGTACATTCCAACGAATGTGAATGGATGAGCTAAAGTCGAACATCTGTGGAGTCACTCGATCAGGGTTCAATGATGTAAGCCCACTGACGGAAGCAAGGAGGCCTTCCATTGAGGCATGCAGGTCCCAAGGTACTAACTGGTTTCTAAGTATAGCTCCTGGATAATGTGTTGAAGTCGACAGGAATAGACGCGTCGAAGGAGGGCCTTGGTGTATCCCTCATCAATGACACGAAACTGACACAGAGATGTAATTGGTGGATCAAATGAACATGGACTGACATGGGTATTGAAACAAGAATTTGTGATGGTTGACTCTTGAGGAAGCTACTTCCCTTGAACATTGATTCATGACAGCAAAAACTTGACAAGGACCAAAACTTGATAATGCAGTGGATACTGTGACTTCCGTCGGGTGACCCAAAATAGTAAGGAAACTCAAAGGCTTGGTTTAATGCATAGGTTCAGTGGATTGAAATGCATGCAAATATAAAGTGTCATGTTCAAGGGAGACTGTAAGGATTACTAATAATGTTCTCAAAAATTGCTTGGCTTGCTTCCTTCAATTTCCCCCTCATCCAGATAGGCGAGTACCTCTTTTTGGTTTAATGAGCTCGAGGTGGGTAACAGATGCTCAATATAACTCACCTTCATTAAGTCCCTCTTCATTTATTTAAAGAACTAGAAGAAGTAAGGGTTTGGTCCCGTATGGGCCCTTCAATGTATGATCGTTTAACGAGTCCAGAGAAGGTAAACTCGGTTTTTTTTCATATTTAGAGAGTCTGAAAATGACTTAAAGATGACTCCAGTGTTGTCATTTTTCGTAATGTTAGTCTTTCAAGGCTGAAAAAGAGATAAATTATCACTTTAAAGATGCCCTTTCAAACCTTTTAACGAGTGGGAAAGGAAGCAAGATCACTCGAAAATCCTTTCACATTTAGAGAGTCTAAAAAGAGATTAAAGACGAATCCAAGGGGTTCCTTTTTTTGTGTATCCATGTGGATACGAAAAAGATATAAAAGTATACCCGACACGTTCTTATGTTTTTTATCTTGAAAACGAACTAAGACTATGCTCGTGGATATGACAAGATGAAAAAACGAACAAAACTACTCCGAAACCTGCAAATAATGTCAAAACTGCATTCCAGGGGATTAATAAGGCCTCCAAATATTTTTTTAAACCCAAAAATAAGTATATCTTAGGAAAAAATAAAATTTATAATAGTAAAATGGGGTAAAAATATCATTTACCACTTCATTTGTGCAAAGATTTGTAGCAGTGAAAAATTTGTGCTTTGGAGGTGAATCTTGCATTGTTTGGTGCTGGAGCTACGGTCAACTATTTTCCTCACCGTTTGGACCAGGTTGGTGCTCTTTTACCTTTATTTCATTTGCATGGTTCAAATTTTGTTTTAAGGAAAAAATTGATGCCCTGGATTTGCCCAAATGCCCAAAAAGAATCAACGCTCCTCTAGAATTAGTGGGGGAGTGTTGCACGATTCAAAACTACCCCTGGAAGCTAAGGAAGGGTGCGCCAATGCTCTGTTGTATTGGTGTAGAGGGAGTTGCCCAAAACATAAGGGAAATACTAAAAAAATGTCAACACCCTCTCAAAACGTGAAGGGGAGCATTGACAATTCTTAGAACGCTCTGGTGGATACTATGAGGGTGCGTTGGCACCTTGAAGTGAATATGAAGGGGGTGTTGGCCTCATAGAAAGAGTAAATTGTTTTTTCTTAAAAGTTTTTCAAATGCCCAAAAATTGTCTAAAAACATGATTAATGAACTTCGATTGTTGATGATTGCAGGTGGCTTTGGAAATAATCATGATCGAGTGGAAAGAAAGAAAGCATGAGCTCAATGATGTGTCCTCTTTACAAAGTCCTCGATCAAGAGCCACATTGAGGAATTGCGGTCTCCTCAAGTTCTTCAAAATGCAATAAATGAAGAAAGAGATTCTTCTTATTGAATATATGATCGAGCTATGGAACATTGCAGAACAAGGATTCTAGATTGGAATGCATATTCTTACCATCGAGTTGGAAGATGTATACTTCCTGACTGGTCTCGCAAAAAGAGGGGCTCTCGTAGTTTTATCTGGACAGAGGGAACCTCCTACGCCCGTGGATGAGTACCTGGAAAACCATTGTGTCCTAGGAGCGAGACTAGTGGGAGGTAGAATCGTGATCAAAGATATCATGGATATATCTCTTTGGTCCATTCTGTTTTCCATTATTAGTATTGGAGGAAGTACCAACTCACACCTAGTTTCAAGATCACAAGTAGCTTATGGTTTACAGTGTCTAGACCCAACACTCTTCAATTGGAGTGCAGGGTTCCTTCATAATGTGAAGGAGAAAATTATGAGATGCAGAGAAGGGTAGCATAAGCAGTTTGGGTATGGTTCATTCTTGGTTTTTTTCTTCTTAGAACGCATTCCTTATATGAAACCTCAAATTGCATTAGCAGTACGACCAGTGGGAGAACCACATATGGAGCGGTGGACTAGCCTGTCTCCGAGACTAGGCTCAGATTCAGAGTTCAAATTCAGTGGTGATTTCTTCGCTTGGATGAGATGCCATTTAATCATGATAGAAGACTTTCCATATGCCGAAGTATATTTCTGGGGAAGCATGGACTTGGTTCTTCCAGAAGGGGAGGATTAGGATACGTCAGAAGAGAAACCAAAATCAATATTGTCAAGTGTTTTTTTTTTATATTTTAAATGCTATATTATTTTTTTAGGGTACATAGAAGAGTCTTTAACAGACATATAATTTCATTGTACACATAGGGGAGCAACACATCCGATAGATATGTCAGCACTGGGGTCTTGCGGGGATTCTCAGATCATGGTAGATCAAGAAGTGGTAGTAGGAGGTCTCTAGGAGGTTGAAAGAAACTTCTAAGGCCTCATGACATGTATCCCTCCTCTTAAGAGGTGGGAAGTGCCACTACATCTACAGAGACACACCGTGGGAGTGTCTGAGTTTTAAATCTCTACTGAGGTGAGTAGCCCATGCAGTGATATGTTACTTGGAGCATAATGTAATGTAGGAATATTAGGGTCTTCTCGATGATTATATATTCTGTATGACGATGTTTATGGGTGTGAGGACCCACATTTTTCCTATCTATGTACCATTTTGATGTAATCAAACATTTTCAGTCATGCCGTATATATATACATTTCAGAGTTTTTACAGTGCCAAATGATTTTCAAATAATGATGTCTTTTATGTGATGAATTTTAATTTACATGATGATATATGATGTGATTTATTTCCTTTATGAAAACTCATCTATGTGTGAGATACCTATCCATGATGTAATTAGCTAACGAATCTAAAGTCATGTTGAGTTCTCTTGGTATGTGTCTCTATTCGATAAAATCAAACATTCTTTCAAGACGAAAAACTCATAGATGGAGATGTAGTAGGATAGGATTGTGAATAGCATAGATTTGATTGAGTTGAAAGACCACGAGTTGAGATTCCAGGTTGATGATCATATGAGAAACTCTTAGGGAAGAGGCCTCGGTTAAAATTTTGATGACAACGTGATATTATACCATGTTATTAGTTTCAAACCCTAAGGAAATACCTCTTGAACTCACCAACTCGTCAGAGTGGTAAATGATCCAAGCTACAAAATAAATGTTTTGAGTGTGTCGACTAGCGCCATCCAAAAACCCGACAAAGATAGGAAAGGAGGATGTCATATGCACACGCAAACACAAGACACAGTATAAGTGGCTAAGGAAAAACTTGTGCACGCAAGAGAAAAATACACACCAAAATAAAAATACAATAGTGTACAAAGCACATATACTAGATGTCCTAGGCATAGTACTTCTTAAGGTAAATCCTATTCCGGGGCTCACCCAGGGAGATTCCATCGTAGTCAACTAGATCGTAGGCACCTCTATGTAGAACACATTTCATGATGTAAGGAACATGCTATAGAGGTTCTAAATTCCCTGTCCCTAACTTGTCATGAGCCTGGTCGTAAACGAGGACTAGGTCTCCTTCTGCAAAAGTGCGAGAATGGATGAACTTGTCGTATTGATTTTTGATTCGCTTTTTATATATCTCATTAATGAGAGTAGCGTCACGACATGTTTCATCCAGTGTAGTCAAGTGTAAGAAACGTTCTTCTTCAACAAAAGTGTGGGACATGAGTTCTACTTTGATTTTTAGCGAAGGAAGTTCACACTCGATTGGTAAAACAACTTCAATGCCATATACTAGCTAGAAGGGAGTGAATCCAGTAGTAGTTTTTACTGAGGTCCAATAAGACTAGAGAGAGGGTAAAAGTTCTAAATGCCAAGATGTCTTGTTTTCCCTGACCATCCATTGGATCATGGTTTTTAGGACCTTTTTGATAGCTTCAACTTGTTCGTTATCTTCAGGATAATGTTGGGATGAGTTCTCATGGATAAAACCCAACTTGGTATGCAACTCACTCATCATCTGGTTTTGAAAATGTGAACCATGATTAGTGAAAATGGCTTGTGGAACACCAAAGTGAGTGATGATGTGATTGAAAAAGAAAAGCGTTGCATTATGACCATCATTCAGAAAGGTAGGCATAGCCTCAACCCATTTTGTAAAGTAATCAACGACAATGATTATATAACTATGCCCCATTTGGATTACACTGCATGAAATCAATGCCCCATTTGGTAAAGGGGCCAATGGAAATAATGGAATGCAGTGGAGAAGGGTGGCTGCATGCCTTGTTTTGAAAAACTTGGCAGGGTGGGCACTTTTTGACGGCCTCAATACAATCCTTGAAGATTGAGGGCCAAAAGTAACCGGCATGTAAAATTTTCTGGGCTGTAGCCATCCCAAAAAGGTGATCGCCATAGGATCCAAGGTGATAGTCATTGAGGATGCGTTCAACCTCTTCATGAGTCAGACATCATCGCAAGATAGTGTCAATTCCACGATGATATAAAGTCTCACTGATAATAAGGTAACGACGAGAATGGTGGAAAATATGACAATGCTCTTCACGAGAGATATCGGGCTGAAAACGTTGGGTCTAGAGATAAAGAATGATGTCTCCATACCAAGGATCATAAATTCTAATGAGGAATAGAGATTCGTCAAGAAGATAATCTCTAGGCTCAATGTCTTCATCATCATGGGGAAAATCACAAATGAGTTCCGCAAAGACCAAGTACTTTTTAGATTTGGACATAGAAAATTCAAGATCAAATTCTTGAAGGATGATGATCCATTTGGAGTATTTGACCCCTAGGACTTGACGTGTCAGAATATGATACATTGGGTTTGAGTCCACAATAATTGTGGTAGTGCGTAGAAAAATGTAGTGACGAAATATCTAGACAACGATGATGGCTTCCAGAGCCAACTTCTCAACATGTGAATAATGGAGCTCTGGTCTAGATAGAATTTTTCTCAAGTAATAAATCACATGTTCTTCACTGGAGGAGTCCTCTTGAACTAACACCATGGAAATAGTGGAAGTAGAGGCCACTAAGTAAAGGATGTAGTCCTTCGTATAGTCTGGAGGATGCAATGAAGGAGTGTTGGTCGGTGTATGATTAAGAGAATCAAAAGATTGTTGAGAAGTGTCATCCCAAATGAAAGGGGAATATTTCTGCAACAATCGCATGAATCCTTTAGTGATCTCGGCGTAGTTAAAAATAAAGTGGCAAAGAAAGTGTGCTTTCCCCTGCAAACTTTGGAGTTGTATCAAGTTGTTAGGTGGGGGTAAATCTAGGATAGCTCTAATCTTTAAGGGATCCACCTGAATCCCATCCGTGGAGACAACAAAGTCGAGGAGTTGGCTAGATTCGACAACAAAAATACACTTATGTGGGTTCAAACGAATGCAGTAGAACCGACATCGAAGAAAAATAGCTCGTAGATGATTGAAATGGTCCGATCGACTGGATGAGTGGGTAGGTAAGTCATCGAGGTAAGGGTCCACAATATGTTTGATATCGTGGAAAGCATAGGACATTGCTCACTGGAATGTAGCACCAACATTTTTAAGGAAAAATGGTAGTTTAAGAGAGGCGAAAGTTCCCCACGGGAAGATCAAGGTTGTCTTATGTTGATCAACGGATAAAATGTCAATCTGGTTATACCCTGAGAAGCCATCCATAAAAGAGAAAATTATGCTACCAACACAATTATCAATAATCTGGTTGATGAAGGGTGTAGGGTAGTTGTCTTTCAGACAAGCCTTGTTAAGATCCCTATAATCAACACAGACGTGAATGGTCCCATGTTTCTTAGTAACCAGAACAATGTTTGAAACCCATTCCATCAAGGGGACAAGATAAATGAAGCCAAATTTCAATAATTTTTCAAATTCTACCTTAATGGTGACGATCTTCTTAGGATGGACCGGGCAAAGTTTCTGTTGAACAGGTTTAACACCTGGGTAGGTTTTAATCTCATGCACAATGATCGATGGATTGATCCTTGTCATCTCTTCGTAGCTTCAAGCAAAGACATCGCATAATTCTTTAAATAAAGTGGTATAAGAGACCACTTCCTTAGGTGAACAATTAGCATCGAGTTTAATGTTTTCCATGACACCTTCCTTGATCGAAATATCAATAACGATCGTAGATGAAATGTTTCCCAAATTCCCCTCAAAAAGAGTATCTTGTATGAGGATGGGAGATTGTGGAAAATCAACAACATTGGGAGGGAATACATAGTGTATGTCTTCTTGAATTTCTTCGAGAGGTGGAAGAAAAGAGGATCAATGATGGCTATCATCCCAAGGTACGTCGTTGATGCTAAGAATTTCCATTATATATTCATCTCAAGGAAAAATTTGGGAAATGTAGTCGATCGTAGATGACAAGGAATTTAACCACGATGGCATCGAGTAATTGTCGGGTGCCAAGAGATGTTGGTCATCTGAAGAGGGAGAGGCAAATTGGATAGCAATGTATGAGGTTTCATCTAGACTAAGTGGCATGGTGTCACCTAGTACATCAAATTCCAATGGACTAGGTACAATCCAAGGGTCAGATGATTCCAAGGACTGTTAAACCGTAGTCTAAATCATATTGATTGTGGCAATATGATGTGTGGTGGGTGGAAATGGTGTAGGGAAGGTACCCATAAGGCTAGAGTCTTTCAACAAGACAACACCAACGCTTTCATATGTGATCTTTTGATCTCCCATAAAGGGAATATTATTGGTAGCATGAGTGCGAGTGTCAGGTGTATAGTAATCCAACTGATCAATCGTGACAATTTTACCTTCATGAGGAAATTACAAACATTGAAACACCTAAGAAGCTATGAAAGTCATGGAATAAAACCATCTTCTTCCAAGTAGTAGGTTGTAATCAAGAGGAGAATTGACCACCTCGACATCAACAGTAATAGTTTTGTCGCCTAACTGAATGGCTAAGGACTGCAATAGTCCATGAGGGTGAAAACCTCACCCGTCGAATTCTTGTAACATAGTGGGGGATTCGTTGAGTGATCCAAAAATGAAGGTATTACTGATAAATCGCAAGTGAGTTTAATGGACTTTTTGCATCAGATCGTTAAGAATGCGAAATACATAAACTTGTTATCTTGTTTGCGAAATATCAAATGTGACTTTTACTTGATGCTTATTAATGTATAAAGATATCAGCCATTAATATTCATGCTACAAATGAAGAGAATAGAATAGAAAAATAGAAAGAGAAATAGAGACCAGAGGTTGATAATGGAGTTCATCAATCGTTGGCTACGTCTCTGGGCCCGCTTCCAAGTGGAGGACCTCTTTATTGCTCTTTAAAATTCTCAAATTTCTCTTACAATGCTCTTTTCTATTAAATTGCATGCTTCATGTATTTTGTACATGACCTCCTTGCTCAGATTCATGCATGCACCATCAAAATCCTCTTAACAACATGAGAAAAACGCCTCTTAAAACATGAGAAAAGGCCAAAATTTACAAACTGCCCCTTCAAAACCCTACATCAAAAAGTCTCCCCTCAATCTCAAAAGGCCTTAAATTTATAGTATTTAGGCCCAACAAGAGAATCCCAACTTCCCCTAAATATATGGCCTCTTGTTGGGATCAAATCCCCCTTCAAATGGCCAAGATATCCCAAAAACAGTGAAATCTGGACTTTTCTAAAGTTAAAAAACACATTTTGAACAAAAATACATAGAGTATCCCCTTTTGGGCTGGGTGCGCCCTTGTCTCCTGGTCATTAGGCATCTGCATAGGATCACAAGCTAAAAAGGAGGGTGCTTAGCTGGGCTAAGCTCCTTTTGGAGCGCACCCCCTTGATCTCATGGGATTCTCCTCAAAACCAGGGATGAGGTTTATCCATTGGGCACCCCCCTTGTTACTTTATCACCTTTATTTATATTATTTTGTGTTTTAGTGTTACAAGCACCACCAAGGGCACATTGGCAAGGGACCTTTGTCAAATGCTTGCGCTGACCCAAGAGGTCATGGGATCAAACCCCATGGACTCCAATAAAACTTTTTCCACCAACCATTAACCAATACCATGGTGCCACGTGGCAACCCATGACTGGGCCATGTGGCACCCAACCATTTGCCAAAAAAATGCCACTTGTCAGTTGTTGGTTGGATCCCTGTCACTAACCAGTCACCTTCTGCTGGACTGCCACTTTTCTCCACTTGTCTCTTCCATGTCAACACTGTTGATGTCATGCTGATGTCATCATTTGACTGGACCTATTGACTTTTTGCCTACTGGGAAAATGGTCAGAGTACGATAACTCTCGCATACAACGTCCGTTTGAGAAAGTAAATATATGGCCAGAATTGGGAGAATGAGCTGGACGCAATGGAGTTGGTCTCATAAAAATATGAGAACTTTCATTTTTGAGCATTTTCTAAGCTTGGGGAGCCTCCTGGATCATTCCTCCCCACTTTGGAAGATTTTGGACCACCAAAAGTCTACTTTTACTCAGGTAAGAAGTGAGGGTACTGCCTCCCCACTTTGTCCTGTATCATCCATCCTCTCTGTTGGGATAATGATCACCTAACTAATCACAACAAACATGAAAACTGAGATAGCATTGTTTATCAAAGTAATCATTTCATTTATCACACAATCATATATATTCTTTGTCGCACTTTGCAGCCATACACCACTGAACAACAACAAACTAATCAACGATACTGAGTATGCAAATGAAAATGACAAAACATGCTTCCCCTTTTGAATAGGAACAATAATCAAATTATGCAGCTGAACCTTATGTTGTACCCCTGGTGACACTTCATGACTGTTTGAAACATATGGAATCATCTCATGTTTAACATCACTAACTTCATGTTTTATTACAGACATAAGTGTTAAATTTTTTCTTTCATTTACCATTCTTTTTAACTGCCCTGTAGATGCAAAGGACCTGCCAGTTTTCATGCGATGAGAACAAACAATGTACTCCTTCCCATATTTCTTGAAGCAATACTTATTTTCCTCCCTGTAGAATATGGCTTTCCTATCATAAAGGTATGGGCTTCCCAATACAATTCCACATATGTCTAGTGGTACTATATCAAGCTCTACTTCATCAACATAATTAGAAGTGATTGCAAACTTGATTTTACATTGCTTGGTTACTTGTAAATTGTTATCACCACATATCCATCCCAATAGATATGGTTTAGGATGTGACTTAGTTTCAAGTCTCAAGTTATTCACAACATCTTCACTGATTAGATTGGCTTGTGATCCACTGTCTACAAGAGTATCAACTTTGACATTATGTGTTATGACTCTTATGTGGAAAAGTTCATTCCTTTTACACTCATCATTTTCATCAACTGATCTAGAAGAGCTAGTACTTGCAACAAAATTTTTACCTCGGATTCCCATAGCTACAACCTATGTCTCATCACTGAAATCTGATCCAAGATCCACTTGAATTGTCGCAGCTGTGGTATTCTTCCTTTCATGGTTGGCAAACTTCTTTGGCTTCAAGTCAGGATGTAAGACCCAACAATGATCTTCATCATGGCCTACTTTCTTGCAATGCTTGCAAGTAGGCTTCTCCTTTCTTGTTGTGGCTGTCTTCTTCTCTTTCCTTTTCTCTGCATCCTTTCTTTGCCAAGTATCTATAGAAACACTATTACCAACATTCCCTTTAATTGATTCAATGTGAATAGCTTGTACACATACTTCATCAAAGTTAGAAGGATTTAGCATAAGAATAATGTGCTTAAGATAAGAATGTAAACCAATGATATATTTTAGGAGTGTCTCTTATGTATATAATGGAATACCCAAATTTAAATATTTCATACGAAATATATGAGTATATTCTTGTACACTTTGACCTTTTGATTGCCTTAAACATTGCCAATTCATCATTTCTTGTTGCATGTAAGCTAAAGGGTAAAATTGTTGTTTTAATGCAATAACAAAATCATTCCAGGAAGAAATTTTTTTACCATTTTTCTTAAGATCATCTCTAGTTATGCTTTCCCACCATATGAGAGTTGTGCCTCCCATTTTAAGACTTTCTAGTTGGATCTTAGTTTCATCATCAACAATCCTTTGTATCCTACAATAGACTTCTAATTGTCTCACCCAATTATCTAGCTTTTCTGCATCTAATTCACCATCATAAGTGGGTAATTGAAACTTTACATCTAACTTTAATAACGACATATCAGAAAAATGATGAGTTTTTTTCTTATCCTTGGAGGAATGTACACTTTCTTCATTATTAGATGATGAGGATGAAGGAGAAGGAGGTTCCGAAGGTCCACCACCTCCAACTCCTCCTTCTGCTCTTACAGAAGATTCACCTTCTTCAACTTTTGGATTCCTTCGCTGACCTCTTAAATGGTAAAGCTCCTCTACCATGGCTTGCATCAATTTAAAGGCCTTGAAAAAATCATCTTCATATTTGAAGGGACCCAATTTCCATGGCGAAGACATCTCTTACTTATGTGGTCGCCTTTCAATCTCTGTGTCAAGAGCCTCAAGTTGGCCTTCTCCTCTCTTGATTTTTTCTCTCATGAGAATCCAATGCTTGCAATTCCTATCAAACCTTCACAACCAAATGGTCTGATACCATAAAATTGATCCAAAAATGAAGGTATTACTGATAAATCACAAGTTAGTTTAATGTACTTTTTGCATCGGATCGTTAAGAATGCGAAATACATAAACTTGTTATCTTGTTTGCGGAATATCAAATTTGACTTTTACTTGATCCTTATTAATGTATAAAGAGATCAGCCATTAATATTCATGCTGCAAATGAAGAGAATAGAACAACAAAACAGAAAGAGAAATAGAGACCAGAGGTTGATAACAGAGTTCACCAATCGTTGGCTACGTCTCCGAGCCCGCTTCCAAGTGGATGACCTCTTTATTGCTCTTTAAAATGCTCAAAGTTCTCTTACAATGCTCTTTGTTGTTACATTACATGCTTCATGTCTTCTGTACAAGACCTCCTTACTCAGATTCATGCATGCACCATCAAAATCCTCTCAACAACATGAGAAAAATGCCTCTCAAAACATGAGACAAGGCCAAAATTTACAAACTACCCCTTCAAAACCCTACATCAAAAAGTCTCCCCTCAAGCTCAAAAAGCCTTAAATTTATAGTATTTAGGCCCAAAAAGAGAATCCCAACTTCCCCTAAAGATCTGGCCTTTTGTTGGGATCAAATCCCCCTTCAAATGGCCAAAATATCCCAAAAACAGGGAAATCTGGGCTTTTCTAAAGTTAAAAAACCCATTTTTAACAAAAATACACAGAGTAGCCATTTTTGGGTTTGGCGCGCCCTTGGCTCCTGGTCATTAGGCATATGCATAGGATTGCAAGCTAAAAAGGAGGGAGATTATCTGGGCTAATCCCCTTTTGGAGTGCACCCCCCTAGTCTCATGGGATTCTCCTCAAAACCAAGGCTGAGGTTTATCCATTGGGCGCCCCCCTTGTTACTTTATCACCTTTATTTATATTATTTTGTGTTTTAGTGTTACAAGCACCACCAAGGGCGCGTTGGCAAGGGACCTTTTTCAAAGGCTTGGGCTGACCCAAGAGGTCATGGGATCAAACCCCATGGACTCCAATAAAACTTTTTCCACCAACCATTAACCAATACCATGGTGCCACATGGCAGCCCATGATTGGGCCACGTGGCACCCAACCATTTGCCAAACAAATGCCACTTGTCAATTGTTGGTTGGATCCTTGTCACTAACCAGTCACCTTCTGCTAGACTGCCACTTTTCACCACTTGTCTCTTCCATGTCAGCACTGCTAATGTCATCATTTGACTGGACCTATTGACTTTTTGCCTATTGGGAAAACGGTCAGAGTACAACAACTCTTGCATACAACATCCGTTTGAGAAAGTAAATATATGGCCGGAATCGGGAGAACGAGTCGGACGCAATGGCATTGGCCTCGTCAAAATCTGAGAACTTTCATTTTTGAGCATTTTCTGAGCCTGGGGAGCCTCTTGGATCATTAAGTGCAGGTGATTTTAAACCTTTCGAACAAGATAATGACATGACACAAGTAGAAGCTCCCTCATCCAAAATAGTGCGATGGATGTGTTGATTATGAATCACAACATCAATCTGAAATGCGAGTTGGTGAGAGAGTCGTGATTTTAAATGGTCCAGATTAAACGTGATGTTATTAGACGAATCAATATCAAAAGCGCTAATGGCAGCCAAGAGTGTTATACGTTGACTGAGACAGTGTTGTAGAACTTCTAGAGAAGACATAACACACGGGGCTTGAGCCAAATCTTCAACAATGTTGTAGTTTTGGGAAGCTCGTGAACTAGGATTAAAAGTATATTTATGGATGGTACTCTTGGGAGGGCATAGGATAGAGTCGTAAGAAGGCTTCTCGATCTGTAATGACCCGAATGGAGGACCAATAAAAGGAGAACTAATGGTCGGAGGAGAAGGATCTGGTAATGAACTGTTAGAAACTTTTTATTTATCGGGTTTAAATGGAGTGTCGTAAGTCGTAGAGTGAGTTGTTAAATCAATGCCTTTAAACATATAAATGTGAGCACTCGTGGAGGCTTCATCATGAGAAGGGTGGCTGGTACTTCCCTCGGGAGAGGGGGTTGGAGAAACCATAGACTTATGCTAAGGAAAAGGATGTGTAAGCATGGCGGGTTGGAAATTTCCTTTAAAATGTTTGGCCACTTCATCGCAATGTGGATAGTCTCGGGTGTAGTGATCGTCACCGCAAATAAGACAAGGGAACTTTGGTTTCTGCTGTGGTTTCTTTTCGTTAGCAAGTGGTGGGTTTTGAGCTTTAGGTTGTTCATTACTATTATTCTTTTTTTTTTTGTTATTTTCCTTTTTCTTACCTCCAGATTGTTGTGAAGGAGCAGACTGAACTGTATTCACCTTAGAGATTTGGGTATGACAGGAGGTAGAGGGTGTGGATGAACTAGGAGTGGATGTGGAAGTAGATCGAGGTGCAACTCCAGTCGACTGGGACACATATTGAGTTTTGATGGAACCAATAACGCCATATGCATGCGATGAGGATGTAGGTTTGGATGGATCATTAGTGGCATGGGTAGCATTGGGAATCAACTCATATAAAGTACCAGACTGGGAATAAACCAAATCTAAGTACTGGGCCCTAGCAATGGATTCTTCTTCAGTAACTATGGCATCCATTGTGATGTCACGAGAAATCGGGGGTAAAAGTGATTTGGTAAACCATTCTACCAATAATTGGTTAGGAATGATCGCTTTGATCAACCTTCGTCATCGTCTCCACTCATGAATATGATCAAAGATGTGCACATAGTTAGTTCGACGAAGGGAGGTCAAGAGTTCAGTACATGTCTTGTATCGAATGGGTAGTTGAAAGTGTGTGAGGAAGGATATAGCAAGGGAGTTGAATTATTGGAAAGAACCACAAGGTATTTCAATATACCACTTGGTTGTTGAGCCCGTGAGTGTTCGATGGAAAAGACGCAAATGTATAGAATCGTCCATTAAGGAGTTTGATGAACACCACAAATGGAAATTCATCACATGGTTATTTCGGTCTTTTCCAGGTTTGCTGTCAAATTTTGGAATATCAGAAGGGAGTTTAGCTGGAATCACTGGACAAAAAGGATAATGCAGTATAGGATCATTGGTTAACCGAGACAGTTCTGGGAGATCCAGAGTAGCAAGAAATGGTAGTTGTCGGTTAACTTGCCGGTGATGCTAGTGTGGCATAGGGACATAAGTAGGACCGTAAATTGGGTTAGGTTGATATTTGTAACCAGTGGGTCCTCCTACATAGGGTTGTTGCTGACCAGAGTAAACAAGATTCAAGGGGGTTTGAGAAACATGTGCGAGCGGAGGATAACCGGATGGGTTTTGAGGATTATAAGTTGGATTTGGTTTTTGCCCATAGGAGGGGTAAACACTTTGTCCATAAGGAGGATATATATTGGTTACTTGAGAAAGTGAAGGTTGTTGTAGACCTTGAGGATTATGTCCCCCAGAGAACTGTGGGTTTCCCGAGAAAGGAATGTTCCACGGATTGGGCATTGTAGACGCATTTTTTCCATAAGGTTGATGATGGGCCTCTGTTTGAGACTACCCCCCAGCATGATATTTCCCTTCAAATGGAGGTTTCCCTCCAAAAGGAGGTTTCCCTCTAAAAGTAGGTTTCCCCCAAGCATGAGGTTTCCCCCCAAAGGGAGGTTTCCCCCCAAATAGAGGTTTCCCTCCAAAAGGAGGTTTCCCCCCAAACAGAGGTTTCCCTCCAAATGGAGGTTTCCCCCTAGCATGAGGTGGAGATCCTGGAATTTGGGAACCAGACATAAATGACTGACCGATGCCGCTTAATGGATTGGAGCCACCAAGACCGGTCCCTCTAGGTTGTTGTATAGGTATAGAAATTCTGGGTATAACTTGGGTAGTGTTGACAACGAAAGAATTTAGTGCTCTGTACTTAAGGGGAGGTGACAAAGAAGGTCTAGATGATAGTGTTGTACCAATGGGAGCTTGGCTAACCACCACTTTACCGGTGGGAACAGTCACAACATGAGGGACCATCGTAGAATGGGCCATCTGGAGAGAAATAGTGGAACTTGGACCAATAGACTACATGTTTGGACCAACGAATGGTGTGGTTGAAATAATGGTCATACCAGTAAAATGATCTAAAGGTACAATGTATATAACATATGTTTTGGGTATTTGGGATATAACAGTTATATCAACACCTATCCCTAATCCGTAAAGGTCTCGCACCATGCGAGGTGTGCTTCAAACTATGTCAACAATTCAAAGGGGGTCTCCGACTTGAGGGCCTGAATGAGACCCAGTTAGAATGTCAGAAGGATCAATGAAAACAAGTTTTCCAGCTGAATTCAACTGGATAAAATGCTTCTCATATCCCGTAGGAATGCGAAAAACCTCCATAGAATGTGAAGCAATTCAAAAAATTTCTAAAGAGGTGGAAAATTCCTCTTATAAGGTTATAATGTCATGAACCTTGCTCTATTGAGGAGGTACCTCTGTATAATGAGGGGGTAAAGGGGTAGAATCTTCCATATTTTCTAGGGGAAGTCCCTGTACCCTACGCTAACAATGTGGAGGGTCGATGTTGGCGGAGAAAATTCGACGGAAAAAAAACTATGGCCAACTAACGAAAAAGAAATAGCATGCACTAATCAAATATAGGAATCAAACCAAGCAAACAAAGCCTTCTTTTGAATACCATACTAGTTGGTGATGAAATCCAACGTCGCATGATCAAGTCAAGAAGGGGCTAGGATATGGTGGAACAGTTATGATGGAGACCTTCTTAACGGACTTGCACCTTGGTGCAATCTTCCACGCAATGATTGTTGATTTATCCTCCAAGGATCCCGAGTGAGTTTGACCACCGCTTGTTCCAAGTACAACGAAGACTTCCCTTCACTGTCACCTCGTGTAAGTACCTAAAGATTATGGCTACTAAAGACACCAACTCACAGTTAGCCCATGGGTGGGTACAGTTGATAGTCCAGTCCGAACGTATGAGAAGGATAACAAGTCCAAAATTATTCGAGAGAACTGAGGACAAGTGGATCGGTAGGACTCCATAGGACCCCGAACAGATTCAGAGTTCACGAAGCACTGAGACCAAATGAAACTAGTTGAACCTCAAGAAGAACCCTCAATATACTATTTGACCACTACAAATGGTTGAACCACAGAGGGATAATCTCCATAACTCTCCCGAATGCGACCTCGTGCATAACCCATGTGTGAGAGGGGGATCCGATAAAGCCTATACAAAAATTGGATTTTCTCTCCCTATCGCAGGATGCTAATGTTTTTTTTGAATACTTTGGATATTTGTACTCACAACCTAATCCAAATTTCTAATTCTAGTCTAATTTTGGTGGAAAATTCTAAAAATGAAATGTTCTAGATAAATTTTAATTCGTGTTAATTTTGCAGTTGTTCTTTACTCAAGGGTGTATGCAAGTGAAACTGATGGTATTATGACTCAAATCACAAAAAATGCATAAGAAATGATAAGCAATATTTTCTTTCAATGAATTCCTATTTAAGGGAAGGAAAAAAATGTTCTTTTCACTTTCAAACACTAAGATGCAGAATCCTCAATCAATTGTTTCTCAATCAAATCCGGTATAATGCTAAAATTTCAACGAATTCTTTTCTAATATCCAAAAACAATCATAAAAAATGTATCCTTTTGCTTTATGTGTGACTGATAATCAATCTGATGTAAATCTTCCTATGTCATTTAGACTTTAAGATCAACGAAAGTGAGACAATCAGAAGCAAGTTTCACACAAACAAAAACACACTCTCATCGTGATTAAACAAGAAATACAAAGATAACAAAACTTGCAAAAATAAAACCAAAAACTCAAAAGGAAGGAAAAAGGCTTGGACAAGATGACCTCAAAGATCAAATGGAATGGTGCATAGACCTTTGAATTTCCTCACAAAATCTTCTGCTCAGTCAGATAAATGAGAAGAAAATAGTAAGTTGACTCTAAATCGTCAAAGGAAAAGAGTGACTTCAGACTAAGGAAAGAAAATGTCAAAATTCCAAACAAAAAGGTGATCAATTCTTAGAAAGCAAAGTGTTGAAGGCTAAGACAAAGATGTACTATGGTTGTGAGACTCTAAGCAAGTGCCAAACGAAAGAAATGAACCTCAGAGAATGAACCCCTGGAAGATTCTTAATAGAAAAGGGGAAACACTATGGTGTAAGGGGCACCAGAGTGTTACAACGCTCTGTGTAAGACCAGCAAGGAGCGCTAGCGCTCTGGTAGCAAAGGCAGGGGAGCGCTAGGCTCTCAAAGTTCATAAAAATGCCCAGAAAATAAAAAATTCAAGCAAACTCTAACAATCAAAGTGAATATGATGAAATAAGAAGCCAATCAATAGATCTAAGAATTAGAGACATGGTATGGAGAAGGTCAAAGAATGAGAAAATGAAAAAATAAGACCTAGGAAAGGAACAAAAAATCAAAGCTCCTCCCTAGTGGAGTCACCAATTTCTGTTATAGGATAATCTCCCTGCGGACAAGTGGATTTCCTATTGGATACTAGACCCCTATGACTAAGACAGAAAAGTGTTATTTGGACACTGACTTTCCTTTTCATGAAGCTAAACTATCAAAGAATAATAAGGAAGAATAGTAAATACCTTTTTACCGACGTTTTTCCTCGCTCGATCCAGGCTGATCTTGATCTCCAAGTTCTTCAGAAGGTCCTGTAATACAATGAGCAACAACATGTTGGCAGCCAATTCATTTTTTTAATTTCCCTTAAAAAAGCTGCCTACACCTAATTGTCTTCTAAACGAAAAGTCATTGTCGCATTTTTCAACTAGACATTTGTTTCATTTTTGCGACAATTGCAATTTGGTTTCGATTCAGTTTTCACAACTGAAAGTGTGAAAACCCCTCCATCGTTGTTTGGACTGTCGTCGTCTTTTATTAATTTTCTGAAAATCACTTTACCATTGGTTTATCACATGACTGCAAAGGTTCTTTCAAACTATGTCCCTTGAACGACTCTTACTTTCATTGCGCATTTGGATTTGTTTGATTAATAAGCCATTGAGCATGCAGATTTATTGGTTACATTTGATTCTATAAAAGTCATGATTGATGTTGGTTTTATGTGATATGATCCTTATTGTTTTGAGCTCTTGACTTATCAATTTTATAAAACCATTTGTCATAATGTTTTATAAAACATTGGTTATCTATTTTTCTATGAGCACATGATCAATATATGAGTTTTGATGTCATGTTGAAAGGCAAAGGTTTGAAGTTCTGAAACCTCGATCGGGTAAACTTTTGTTTTGATCGTCTGAATTTATGCAATGGCACGATTTGGATTAACATTGGTTTAAACGTTTGTTTTTGATTTAATGATTAATACGATGGTGCGTTGGATTTCATTTTGGATTGAACTATACACTTGGTGCATGAATATTACATATGTTTTTGGTTCTACATTTGGTTGATGGCACGTTGATATGGTTATACACCGATTTGGGTTGGACGATTAATGTGTTTTAAACGTTATGATTACTGATGGAACAATGTTGTACCCAGCCATTAATACACTGCATGGTGGTGGTAATCCCACCACCATCGCACGCATTACATTGATTCATTCCCCTTTGAGCGCTTGCAGCTGTTAAGCCCTATCGTTTTTCTCCTGCATTTTGTATTGTTCAAACCAAACCCTACCATGCACAGAAGCCATGGCTCCTATCATAAGGGCCGAGCCTAACGGTTGCCAAGCACTGCTGATGTTTGATGGCGCTTGTAGCAACTTGGAGAAATTTGGGTGGCTCCCATTCATAAGGAAATTCGCTGGTTATAACCCTATCGTGGCTCGGCAATTTGCGTTATCATTCGATGGCTTCCGAGCCAAAGTGGGAGACGTGCAACTTGAGATTAATGAGCAGTTTCTTAGCTCGGAAACCAGTCTTCCTGCTACTAGACATAAGTGGTCTAAAAATTGTAAATTGGAAGATGTCCCGTGGACATTTCTCTTCCAATCTCGAATGGTGAATCCCTGCGACAAAGGATGGCCTGCAAAATTGTTAAAACAGCGCTGGCATGACCTGCTAATGATAATCAAGAAATTCATTACTTGCGAGGGCAGGTACGGGTTCGTTTTCTTGTTTCACCTTCGTCTATTGATGGTTTTTATGGGTTTTGAACTCAATGTACCTCACTACCTTCATAGAAGTTTGTTTAAGATGGCGAAGAGGTACAAGCACAGCCAGGACGATAGCAGCCTCTTCCATTTGGGGTTGATTAAAATGATTATGGTTTATGAGTTGGGGTTACATCGTGACAGTTGGGGTGATTTTCTCAGTCGTAATGGCTTTGAAGGGTCAAACCCACCACAGGTTGATAAATCTGTGGTGAGCGAAGGAAAACCTATCCCCCCTGTACCTTACAGCGTGTTGCTACCCAAACCTCTACCTGACCCACCTACGAACTTGCCTATGGCTATGACCAAACAGGTCAAAATTGCTAAACCCGTAACCAGAAAACCTAAAGCTAAATCTAATGTTAATTCTATAGGAAAGAAAAATGCTCGGTTAATCTCTCGCATGGCGAGAAATAAACCGAAACCCTCTGCCAATCCTGAGCCTATCGTGGTTAGCGAAGATTCTGATTCAGAGATTGAACGTTTTCTCGCAAATGAGTATCCTTACTCAGAAGGCTTGTGTGACAAACCTCCTTATGACTTTGTCAAGAATTTACCACCTTGCCTGCGGGATGATCCTAATTTTCCTAGCATTGAACTACCTCGTGGAACCCTTGGTGACTCATCGAAACCCTCATCTTCCCAACCAGTTGTTCCACCATGCGATCGGTGTGGGTTATGGTTGGAGAGGTACTACTTAGATGTGCCAATGTTGCAATCCAGAATCCATGATTTGGAAGACCAAGTGGCAAAGCTCACTGGTCATAATGCGAAGGTGCAACCCACTGACAAAAAGCAGAGAACAACGAGTTCAATTCTGTTCAAGAATGTCGAGTCGGCTATGGCAATCGTCAATTCGAAGTTGGCATAGCCTCAACAACCTCACTGGTATAACCTTCACCCATTTATATGGCACATTCATAAACTCTGTGTACATCATCAACCTGCTCTGTTACATAAACATGCATCACTGTATATAACTTGTTTTGGTAAATTGAATTTTGTCATTGGATTTGGTCTTGATTTTATTAATCATAACAATGGATTTGATTGTGTTAAATTAGTTGCAATTGAATGTTCTGTTGTATTTATTATAGACAAGCTATTTTGAGACATGATTTATGCAGTGATATGAATTGGTTATGAGACACATGGTTATCTGTTATAATTTGATTTACATACTGCTTTGACCAGCCTGGATACGGTTTGGATTTTGTTTAAAAAAGGGTTTTGTTTTATATCGAGAATTGATACAAATCGTAACAATCATCCAACTTCCAGCCAGTCAATTCGGTGAGGCCAGCCGACCCTGTTCTTTGGTGAATTGGAATGATAGTGTATTTTCTGTTACGAATGGATTTTGTAAAACAAAACAATCATGCCCAGGATGATGAATTGTTCTATAATTAGCCTAGACCCGATTTTATTTGATTGTTGCCCAGGTTTTGGTTATCAATGTTGGTCGATTTTGACTATGTTACACCCAACAATTGAAATCGATGATGATTTTTGGTCAATACTGTTACACATGTTTCGTTTTGATGTATATCATAACAACCTTCCCGTATTTGATCAAAACAGAATGAATTTCGTGCTTAATCTCTACAGCCTGTTGATTGAAACGACATGAAATCGATGTATATTGCTACAGCTGTAACATATATTTTGTGTTCAATGATATCGATTACAGTTATGTTGTGGCAAATCTTATTTGATATGTTTATTATCATGTTCGATTATGATTTTTTTGATTACGATTATATCATATCTCATTCTATTTGATTCACTGTTTAATTTCGTTTAATTCCAAACAGGCTTGTCAAAGTTTGACCATGTTTTATGGTAACTAAAAACAGAGCATTCTTTACTCTATTTCAATTGCATTTATTTTGTGATGATTTGATTTAAAATGATAATTTCACTTGAATTATGAGTAATTCATTTTGGGGCTTATTAAAAGTTGATTCGATTTGATTTTATTTGATTGAGATCTGGTCCTGTTAGCTATTCTTGACTAGCTACAGAATCAAATGATTATGTAGCTAAGTCTATGGAGTTGATTTTTTATTGTTTTCTTAATAAAATATCCTTCTAATTTGATCTTTGTGTTCTATTGCAGGCAAATTCGAATTGGCAATAGATATGATGAGCAGTTAGGGGATGTTTTACAGAT
>ML777190.1:265949-276532 GCA_009831015.1 Picea engelmannii
GTCATAGCTTTTGCTTTTCAATATATCAACATTGTGTTTCAAGTCTTGTATATCACTTTGTTTATGGTTTATGATTACTTTAGCTATCTAAATCAAATTCAAATGATATAATTTTATTACTGTTATCTATATCTTGTTTCTTCAAAATCAATAAAAGACATAACAATTATTGATTCATTTTAGTGAATGATAGCTTTGTCTTCTTCATAAATTGAATTGTTAAATACAAGTTTTCTGCATAATAGGTTTCCCTTATTGCAGAGATTTATCATTAGAAGATTGTTATGATTTTCTTTTATGTCTTGTTTGTCCTGTAAGACACTTCAAGAAGCAGCATAGCTGATCGTTTACGAAGAGCTTAAGGACTAAATGGTGTGAATTTATTCCTCCAACCAACTTAGAAGTTATCATACGCAGGGCAGACTTGGAGCGTTTCCAGGTCAATTAGTACATTGTTTATTGTTTTTATTAAGTAGTTTAATATAGATATAAGTTTAATTAGATTTATATTAGGTTGTTTAATTTCAGTAAATATATTAGATTGTTTAATTTCAGTAATATTTGTTTCTTCTTCATAAAATATAAAAAATCAAAAAAAAGATTCTTGGCTGTCTTAGGGCAGAATATATATGAGTTTTGCAGGTTTTTATCAAATCTGTAGGTTGTTTATAGTGTACATTTGTGAATAAGAAATATTGTAGTTGATAATTAGATAGTTGATTTGAGTTATTACAATAGTAATTAGTGGATTGTACATAATAAATAATGTTTAGTTTATTAGTTCCTTTTCTTTGTTTTATTAGTTTCTAGTTTCCTTTATTTTAGTTAGTTTCTTGTATTTAGTTATAGTTTAGTTTGTTTTATTTACTTTAGTTAGATTACTTAGCTCAGATCAATTCTCTCTTTAGTTTTCTTAGAAGACCTTAGAGCGGCCAACAGAGCCGTTAAACTCGTCAGGGTGGTCCATTCCAAACGGCTTGGGTTATTTAGACAACCCGGGACCGGTTCCACTCTCCCAGTTGATGGATGGTCAATTTCTCCCGTCAACACAACAATACTTCATACTCTACCATGATTAGCTTCTTAATGAATCTATGAAAGAAACAAGTTCATGAAATGTACAAAAACTTTATAGGAAACAAGCCAAGAATAGATTTATATTAATGAGAACAAAGTGGTGCTTACAACCATGGATGTAGGTGCAATAGATTCACCAAGCTCTCTTCATCTAGACCCTTGCTCAAATAATCCACACACAGAATGTTGATGCTTCAACGATATCTCCCTTATGAGATCATAAGTTAGATGCTTCACAATGTCTCCATCCCCCTTTCATCATGAGAAGGCCTCCTTATATAGGTTTGGAGAGGCCTAACCACTTGAGATATATTTGGGATAAGTTGAGGATTCTTCTCCTTCAATTGTGGATCTTCCCTAAGATCGAGACTTGACCTCAAATTCGAATCCAAATACCTTCAGAATTGAGGGGATTCTTCCCTGATTTGTCTCAATAGTCCAAAATTTTCTTAAAAAGGGCAAGGCTCCCTTTGAATGGGGAATAGAGCATTATAACACTCCCCCAAAAGAGGGAACAAAGCACCAACGCTCCCTGATAGTGTATAGTGGAGCGCGGCCTTCCAAAAATGATATTTGAGTGGGTTTATAAGTGGAAAAAGACTTGTACTCTTTGTCAAATGACTTCTCCTCTTCAAAACCAGTCTTTTGAGGTGTCTTGTGAGTGTTCTTGATAATGTCGTCCGAGACACAATGTAGACAAGATGATAGTATTACATTTTTGACACTTATGGCCAAACTGCGACACTTTGCGACATTGGTGATGACGACACTAGGCCATCATTGTAATGAGTGATTTTGATGTGTAACAAGCCCAACTTGTACTTGCCTTGTCCTCCGCCTGTTATACCCATTTCCCAATATTCCCCTGACCACTCGCCAGTGTAATCCTCCCATGCTAGCAAGAGATTGAAAACTGAGTCCCACCATGCCCTTGATAAAGTAAAAGCCACTGCTACCCCTTCCTCACCCTCCAATGGCTCTGAAAAATCTGTGTCTTCTCAAATGCATTTGAGGGATGATTTTTCCCACGTGATCAGAGATATTAGGCCTAAAGGCTCTGTACAACCAAAGGCAAATTTAGGAAAATCAAGAGGTGACAACAATAATCAAGGAAGGGTTGCATAGCAGACTGAGAAATATGGATTTTTATTTTTATTTTATCTATTGTTTTATGACAGTTGACTTCAGGGATCTTTGGACATCATGTTTTCTTTTGGAAATAATTTCAAATTTCATGATCTTAAATTACCAAAAGTGAATATGTTGATGGGAGACACAAGGAGGTGTGTTTTGATTAAATAATGGTTATGTTGTTATGGTTGTTATGAGCTAATGGGAGTCACAAGGGGTCCCACCTACAAGTTATTATTTATTTATGACTCTTATTATAATTATTAATTTTCCCCCTAACTAAAGTTAGTTGAGTCTTTTAATTAACTTAACTAATGAGTTGGTTCAACTACTTCAACCAATTCTAATTTGTTAAAAGAAAAAGTAAAGGGAGGAACAAGAGGAGGATAGAAGCTAAAGCATACTAAGGTTTTCTCTTTGAGTTTATGTTGAGATAGTTCAATTTTAATTCATTCATTTATTCATCACAAGCCTAATTCTATTTTATGATGGAAGGGTCTTATTGTAGACAACAATATCCAGGGTTGAATCACATCATTCACACACTTGTTTTTTCAGAGGTGTTGATATATCTTTGATAGTCTGTGTAGACTTGTCTGTTTGTGAATTAGTTTTCATGGCTGACAAAGGCCATTGTGCAAAGTCGAGTGGGCAACAATCTGTGGCAATCTGATCCAGCTTTTAGAGTTCAGTTTTGGTTTTCTGTCAAAGGTCCTTTTGTATGTTCCATCGGGGATATCTAAGTTTGACTTTGGTCCAAAATTTATGCATGAGATTTTGTAAAGAAAATGACTCTTTGGTGAATATGAATGAAATAAAGTATTTCTTTATGTCTCATCTATCTTGATTATAATCTTGGTGACTTTTCTTCTATCTTTAAATTTATTTCAGTAACTTGTATGTTCAGAAAATTACATAAAAAGTGAAATTCCAGCGAGCTTTTTGTTGATAAAAGACTAGCCTAAGCACTTGTAATTAATACTTGTGAGTTAGGATGTTATTTTTGTTGACTATAAACATAGGGTGATATTCCCATCTATTTTTCTTTAGCCAAGTAGAATCTGAAAATGCTTGAGTAAGATCATTTCATATCTTTTCCTCAACATTTATTTGGTGAGCATACTAGGGAGATCCTTGATATCTCTCTGGTTAATTTTTATATTCGATTTTGCATTGATACATCTTTCTTTTCTGAAATTGATTCTTTTATTATTTTACTATTAATGATTGTTCCTATTGCAAGGAAACCCAATCTTCAGTTCGGTCTCTAAGACCAGACCAACATTGCTTTGAACTTGTTTCATACTATTTTAGACACTGACCCGTGCTGAGCTTAACCGTTCTTGGGAAGAAATTGAACGAGATATTAGTGTTCAATAATAATTGGAAGCTAGACATAGGCAGCCTAGAAATCAACAATAATTGTTTGTTTCTTCATTTTTGTCCTTTCTTTCATGTCCTTAGATTCTCGAGTTTCTAGAAGAATAAGAGGCTTGTCACCTGAAATCAATCCTATTGTTGAAATAGGAAGAAGAAACATAGTGTTATCTGTCCAACAAAGTGCTATAAGGAAGACTTTATCTAATTCATCCAGCTCATCCTTCTTTCCCTCACCTATCACCCACAGGATGGAATCTAGTGGAGGCTCTGGTGGCATTGGAAGTGCTTCATCTTCTCAATATTCATAGTCATTAGTGATTGGTAGATTATATAGCCACCATATCCCTGTCCAATATACCAAAAATCCCACCAAAGTCATAAAAAAGTATGGACATTTTCAGTTCAAAGAAGACGCCAAAACCACACTGTGGCATGTGTCCTCTCCTCTTAACCTAGCACCTGCTACTCGCCCACTTCCAAAGTTAAAGAGAACCTGCCTAATTTTTTGAGAATAACATTGTCAGTGCCAATGAACACCTAGTGGCATTTTCTAATGTTTGTCATAACATAGGGTCCAATGACAATGACACCCACATGCGCTTGTTCGTCAATTCCTTGGAAGGAAAGGATGCAACCGACTTCTTTCACCTTCCTCCTAATATCCTGACTACTTGGGAGGAGTTAATATATTGGTTCCGATCCACTTATGGGAAATCTAAAAGCCCTGTCGATAAGTTAAGGGAATACAATAACTTCACTTGTAAATATGGTGATACCATCAAGTCTTTCAACTTGCATTTCACCAAGTTGTACAATAAAATACCTGAACTTATCCGCCCTCAGAACCAATCCACTTTCTTGCATTACTATAATGCATTGAATTCTCCCTACCGTCATAGGATTGATGAAAAATCCATTGATAATCTCGGTTCCTCTCTGCATACTTTCTCAGAGTATGAAGAACAACTTGAAAGAACTGGTCTTCCCTAGGGAGAATCAGTTAGACAGACAGACATGTCCACTCTCTTATAGCTAGTACAAGATATGAACAATCGTATGATATAATTTGAGTGGAAGGGTAATGTCTCCCCTCTCACCCCTGGAGTTTCATCCTCTTCTGCACCCCTCTTTAGAAATCTAGTTGAAAATAATTTTCATCCTAAGGCTATCCTGCCTCAGAGTTGGTGTAACTTTTGTGAGGAGCACCATGAAGAGACCACATGTGAGGTAAAGAAGAGTGCCAAAGATAATATCTTTGGTAAGAGAGTAGAAGCTACAATCATTTTCCTAGACTTTGCGTAGCCAGAGGATTTCATGGTTATCAATACTAGAAACAAAGCCTATTCTCCCAAAGAAAAAAATGATCTTCCTCGTAGTTCTTCTAGCCCGAGCTCGTCCTAAACCGCTGCTACGCTCCAAGTTCCTAAGGTTCCTGAGAGTCAAAGAATCATTCCCCCTCTTCCCTCTTCCAACTACAATATCTTAAATTAATTGGCCAACATCAAAGAAGATGCAACCCTCCTAGACATGGTTGTCGTCCTTGAACAATAGATGCATGTGAAACAATTCATGGAAGGAAAAGATTTCATTGTAGCCAATATTTCCGAAGAGGTAGACGAAGATGATTCTTCTATAAATAAATTAGGTGTACATAAATTTAGACACCCTATAAAAAATTCCCCCCTTTTAAATTTATGTAAATATCATGGAAAAGATTGCCCATTGTTGCCTCATTGATGGTGGTTCAGGCCCAAGTGTGATGTTGAAGATTATTATGGAAGAGCTAGGCTTGTCTTGTACAAATGAAAATGCAGAAGCATTCTCTCCTATAATATTCTGCAACAAACAACCATAGGAAAGATTAAGGATGTAACCTTGGTTTTATGTGCTCATCTTGAGATAAGGACAACTCTCATCATTCAAGTGATTGATATGCATGTAAGAAATTACTCAATTATCTTTGGAAGAGATTGACAAGCCTTAACAGGTGGATACCTCTTGCTCGAAGGGACACATTTATCCATTCCTCATAATGGTAAGAATATTATAGTGCTTAGAGAGGGAAGAATTTCACCCTACATAGAGAGCGTTCCTCAATATAGCGTAAACTATATCAAAGAAGACCTAGGAGTGTATTCCATATTTGCTGAAGAGGATAATATTCCTTTGGAAATAATTGATTTAGATGATGATTTATGGCATATGCACTTGGATGGTTCACACTATAACGAAGGTAATAGGGTTGGTATTATCTTGGTTTCCCCTGCAGGAAAAATTCATAATATGTCATACAGGTTGGAGTTTTCTTATACAAACAATGTCGCTAAATCTGAAGCTCTATTATTAGGCATTTCAAATGCCCTTAATCTTGGTTGTGACCACCTTTTAGTTTTTAGAAATTATGAGCTTGTTGTGAACCTGATATGTAAGACATGCTCTCCTAGAAACAAGCTGATGGAACAATACTCCAAAACAGTTTGGGCACTTGTCTCGAACCTTTTATATTTCAACATCACTCATGTTAAGAAGGAGTTGAATTCAATGGCTGATCGGTTAGTTGTGTTCATAGGCTCTCCTACTCAAAAACTCTTGCCTCATAAGTTTGATTGTGCTTTTCAATCTCTGCATCGTCCATACATTCCTGAAAAGGAAGGATCTTGGAAGGTCATTCCTAACGATGAGAGCATTTGTGTTGTCATTCAAAATGAACCTCTTAAACCTGAAGATATTATATCCATAGATAATAATGATATTCTTGAGGGCTTGACTCCTCTTGAGATTTCTTGTTCATTGAGTGTTGTAGGCAACAAATAAAAACAGAAAGAAGAGGAGTTACAAAAAAAGGTGGTTGAAACCATCCTCCTGAACATTAGGACACCTGAATCTTCAATGGATGTTAAAATAAATGTCCAATGTTCTGTTATAAAAGAGATGGGGTCCATCGGGCTACTCGGTGAATCTCAAAAAGTTTTTTCTTGGTCTTATGAGGATCTTTGTGGTTTTGATCCTGGTCTTGTTCAACATATTATGAAATTAGCTGGGAAAAACCAAGAACTGGTTGATTTTTCATTGAAAGCACCCTTTCGAAGGGAGTTGAGATATTTCTTAAGGGATGGGATGTTTTTTTAGTCCTGTTGGCCCTTGGGTATGGATTAAGAAAGAAAGCAAGGAAAAAGGAAAGGAAAAGATGAAGTGTGAACTACACGGAATACACATTAACTGATATTGGGTCGAAGTGGTTAAAGAAGAAGAAAAGAAGGAGAGAATTAAGGAAAAACAAGTCATTGGATGAGAAGATCGAGGAGAACAGATCAACAGGAAAGATGGATCGAGGACAACTCAGCAAGCAGAAAAATACACCAACGGATTCTTTGGAGCACTTCACGGGAAAGATGGAAAGACAGGTTGGCGAAGACCGGAAAACATGGGTCAAGTGACCTTGGGTTTTAGACACCTAGGGTTTTGGTACTTAGGGTTTTGACACCTAGGTTTCAACCTAAGGATGTCCGAGAGATATTGGAATGTATAAATAAGAACCTATATGGGAGAAGAGGGGTTCTTCGTGGTTGGTCAGAGTTCTGTGTGAATTGTTGTTACTATGGTTGTTATTGTTGATAGAGTGATTATTGTTTTGAGAGAGAGAAGTGTTGAGTGTGAGAGCCTTCTAGTATTGTAAGATCTTCAGCTGGGTGAGAATATCAAACCTGCATTTGGGTGCGCAGGGAGGGGAGAGAAGAAGAGAAAGAGAAAGATCTGCAAGATAAAAGCACAGATAGAACTCTATGATTTCATATAATATTTAGAAACGTAGTTCTGTGGATGTAGCCCTAGGGAGAGGGTGAACCACGTATATTTTGTGTCTATGTGGTTGATATTGTGTTCTTTTATCTTTTGTTATCCTGTTATTGTATTATTATGTTAGATCTGAGATATAGTTGTGCGAAGTAGGTTTATGCTTGGTAAATAACATCTAGTTGGTGTGTTGCTATTGCCTTGATCCGCTTTGTATTTCCTATGGTTGTAGACACCTATATCCTGCAACCCCCTATTGCTACTTTGGGTGAGACTGCATCTTCTTTACAGGTATTTCCGAAAGGGCTAGTAGTTAGGGCTTGTTGGTGCACTGTTAGAGATGAACCTTGGGTCTTCCCCTATGCCAACAAATGGTTTCATTGCTGGGACCGAGATCTTCTTGAGGTAATGTCAAGGTGGTTTCCATCGAAGAAAAATATCCATAAGTGGATAGAAGAACAAGAAAAGGACTTCACAGAATCAAAGAACAAGAGGGCCTAAGCTTAGTACAAAATATTGGTTGGGAAGGTATATCTTTACTGATATACATGAGATTTTCTTTGGAGAAATTCATAAGGAGCTATACGAGTGGTTAGCCAGATTATTAGATACCTAGTTTGAAGTCATATCTAGACCGCCTATGGTTTGGATGTCAACGATAATCGAGAAGGTAAAGAGAGTTGATAACGTCATGTCAAGAGCATTAGATCATTGGTTTGATATCACCATTGGAGGGTACATCACCGAGTTTTCTATTGACAGAGTAGAGTCATATAGCAAAGAAGAGAGATATTCCTTTAAAGGACCTAGGGGAAAATGTTTACACTTTTTTAAGTTGAAGATCAAGATGATATTGCATGAGAAGAACATATTGAAGATATAGTAGTTGACCATATTCAAAAGATAATGTTCAAGAATTCAGACAACGACAATGACACAGAGTTTGGACATACACGGACTGGGATAACCTTCAGAGAAGTTCCTTTGGTGAACTTGTTTGAGAAGAATCACGAACCACTAGCACAGGAAGAAGGGTTATACAGTGAAAAAGAAGAAGATTTATTGAACGAGGAACATTCAGAGTCCGCTCGGACAGAGGAAGGGAAGACTGAAGAACCTCGTCAAGAAGAATCAGAAACTTCAGGAACTGTGCAAGCTATTGAAGTAAGTATTATTACTCCTCCTGTTGTTTTAGAAGCATTAAGTAACTAGAGTAGTTAGAGTTATAAGAGCCCTTAGAGAACTGTTACAAGAAGCTCAGTACATACTTAGTCAAGAAACCTAGGAAGATCTATGGAAAATGAGATGAGGTTACCCACCTTTAGGGGAGATGGATCTGAATATCCTAATAAGCATTGGTTTCTATGTCAAGATGTGTGGAGTATTAAGAATGTCACTGACAAAGTTGTTAAGAGAGATCAGTTTAGTACTACTCTAAGAGACTGCGTACTAAGATGGTACATGAAATTTGTCCAAGGAGTTGCACAACCAAAAACAAGGAATTCCATTAAGACTACATTGATTGTCGAATTTAAGAAACCCAAGTCAGAGTCACAGTGCATTACAAAACTAAAAGAAATCAAGAAGAAAGTAGTTTAACCTATTTGGGAATTTGAACATAGGTTTAAGACCTTGACAGGCCAATTGAGTTTTCAGATACCAGACAAGAAGAACAAGGAATGGTTCATTGCTTCCCTCCTACGACACATTGGAGTCCCTCTGATGCAGCAGAAGGTTGTTTCACAAGCTGAGACGTTGGATATTTCCATGAAACTAGAATCAACCCCTATGGGAGAATCCAACTCAGGTATGAGTCAAATCTTGAGTCAGTGACGCAACCTGCCCTCGATGGCACTGTCGCCCACCAGGACCTTCTTTTGCTCCACGGCCCGAAGAGTCGACACTCTTCTGACTCCCTCGGGAGCGCTTTACCCACAGTTGCTTCCGGTGATCCTCCCTTCTTAATATATCGAAGGATCAGTTCTCGCGGCTTCGCGAACTTTGCGACGGGGAATCTGACTCTCAAATTCCGAGGCCTGATATTTCTGGTCAACATTGACCTTGCCTCGGTATATCGGGACCTCGCGCGATCGCGACTCTATGCCATCGAATGCTCAACCTCCGAGGCCCGAAGTGCCGAGATGCCGATGGCTCGGAATCTCGCGTTCCCGCCCACTCGTCACTCCGGGAATCAGACTTTGAGGCCTCTAAAACCACGAGATCCGATAACCCGAGATCACTTGTCACATCATCTAACCCCGGCGTATCTCATGCAAGCATTCCGGGACGTCGCCTTTCGCATCCTCGTGTCCTCACCCTATGAGAAGTAAGAATCTTACGTCGCGAACTCCCGACGCATCTGACCCACAAGTTAGGTCACGATCTCAGTGATTCCCCACGATGATTCAAGTCGTCAATTCTCTTCCTCTTGAAGAGTTTCTCCCCTTTGCCACCTCCGTCCAGTGCAACTGAAAACCAAGGTGCTAATCCTTCGGGGCGTTGTTTCTCTGACTCCTTTTGAGGACTTTTATGAACACTTCCTGCGTCCAAACTCCAATGCTTTCCAGGGTTTGAAGTCCTTCCGGACTCTGCACCGTCCCCGTCACCGGACTCCAGCCTCTCTGTTCTCAGACTTGCTTCTGAGACCCCAATCCGACCTGCACTCATCTGCATGGCCCAGACAACTCAAAACGACTTCGAGTTAAAGAGAAATCGAAGTTCAACTGCTCAGCCTCCTCAACGCACTCTATGCGGAGGTATTCAACTGCACTTGATGCAGGAATCTCCTATCTTAAGCAGAGAAACAATTTAATTCATTCTCTCAGGCACTCAACTTCTAGTTCTTCCACATAATCACGTACACAGCATACGAAAGAAGAATATAACCCGAAACAAAGATACAAAGGCATAGTCCAAACAATACCCAAAGGATAATCACGTCCATGGGATGGGATTCAACTTAGTCCCTCCTGATGGATGAGAATAAGAGTTCTCCTATTGAACCACTTCTACACACTCTATGTGGGCGAATTCAACTGCACTCTATGCAGGAATCTCCTATTTCAATCGGTGGGATAAGCGAAACTCATTCTCTCCTTTCCCCCAGATTTCTAACCTGCCATGAGATCACATATGCGGCATATATAATAAAAGCATAACAAGAAGCAAGCATACAACAGCATAAGGTTAACAGTATACAGAGA
>ML777190.1:279128-296345 GCA_009831015.1 Picea engelmannii
AAAATATCATCCAGATATACCACCACAAATTTGCCAATGAATTCCCGTAGGACTTCATTCATCAGCCGCATAAATGTGCTTGGTGCGTTTGTCAGCCCAAATGGCATGACCAGCCATTCGTACAAACCCTCGTTTGTTTTGAACGATGTTTTCCACTCATCTCCCTCTCTCATCCGGATCTGATGATATCCGCTTTTGAGATCTATCTTTGAGAAATAATTTTCCCCGCTCAGGTGATCCATCAAGTCGTCCATTCTCGGCAGTGGAAACTTGTACCTGATGGTTATCTTATTAATCGCCCTAGAGTCTATGCACATTCTCCAGCCTCCACCCTTTTTCGGGCTCAGTACCGTTGGAACGGCACACAGACTTAGACTCTCTCTCACTAGTCCCTTGTCCTGCAGATCCTGAACCTGCCTTTTGACTTCCTCGTTCTCCTGAGGTGTCAACCTGTACGCTGCCTTATTTGGTAGACTTGCTCTCGGTATGAGGTCAATGTGGTGACTCACACTCCTCATTGGTGGCAATGAACGAGGCAGTTCATCCACGATGATATCAGCAAACTCTTCCAACAGTTGTTGAATCTCCTCCGGCAAGTCATCCACTCTTGTGCTTGTCAAGACAACCCTCGGCTTCCTAACAACAAAGAACTGTGGATCTTTATCCTTCTCCAGCTCTGTGAGAAGCTCTTTCCCACTCATGAGAAGTATTTGGCTATTTGCCTCCGGCTTTACCTCCTGATACTTATCCTTTATTAGAAGCAACTTATGGAGTCTCCCATCCTTCTCCAAGGTGTATGTGTTCATCCTCCCATCATGAACAACATTTCTATCATACTTCCATGATCTACCCAGCAGTATATGGCATACATCCATGGGAATGACGTCACACAAAATCTCATCATGATAACTCCCAATTTTAAATTTAACTAAGCATTGTTTAGTGATACTTACCCGGTGTCCTTTTCGTAACCACGAGACCTTATATGGACTCGGGTGCTTAGTCGTCTCCAGCTCCATGTTTTCCACCATCTCAGCTGCAACGAGATAATCAGTGCTCCCGCTGTCAATGATGACCTTGCATTTTCTGTCCTTAGTTGTGCAGGTCGTCCTGAACAGTCTGCTCCTCTGCACTGAGTTGTCCACCTCTTTCTCAGGTGTCAAAAGAATCTTATGCATCCCAAGCGATTTTCCGCTGTCTGCATCTTCACTGTCCACGTCATGCCTATGTGCCTCAGTGACGTGAGCTTTTCCTCCGTCCACCTTTCTCTCTGGACAGTCCACGGATTTATGACCATCTTTACCACACGTGAAGCATGTGATAACTCCTCCTCTGCCTCTTCCTCTACCTCGGGTACGAGGAAAGGTATTTGCATCAGTGTAATCTCCTTGCTGATCCGGTTGCTGCCTCCTCGGCTCAAAATTTTGCTGCCTCTGCTGTGAGGTTCCACCTCCTTCAGCTTTTCCCTGAGGTCTCCTCCAATCTTCCCTGGGCTTCTGTGTTCTACCCTGGACCACAGCTTTGCCTCTAGGCTGGCTTCTACCTCACCCTCGCTGACCCTGCTTACGGCTCAGCTTTTCTTCGGCTTTAAGAGCCATCTAGTACACATCCTCAACCATGCGGATGGTCAGCATGCTCAGTTCATCCTGAATATCATACCTGAGGCCATTCAGGTATATTGCCACCTTTTCATCGTCACTTTCCCGATGACTAGCTTGAATGTTGAGCTTGTAGAATTCCTCGGTGTACTCCTTCACCGTCATCAACTTCTGTCTCAGATTCTGCATGCGCCTGAACAGAGTGATCTGGTAATCCCTCGGAATGAACTTCACCTTCAACTTGGCGATCATCTAATCCCAGCTTTTGATCTTCTGTTTGCCTTTGGAATGTCTGTCTGCCTGCAGCTCGTCCCACCATAAGGCCGCATGTCCTTTCAGCTTCGTGATGGCATGCCTTACCTTCTTGTCCTCTTCGATGTCCTCATAATCGAAGTAGGTGTCGAGTGCTCGGATCCAATCCAGCAACTCCTCAGCATTTAGACTTCCCTCATAGATGGGAATGTCCATTTTTGTCTTCGAGCTCATCCTCGAAATGGCTCTTATCAACCTCTCTGTCGAGGCATCTTCTGCGGTGACCTCTTCTTGGTAGTGTCCAGCTTCCTCTTCAATCTCGGGATCGCTAAAATCCCCCGCGTCGGCTCCACGCCTTTGGGTGGTCTCCATATCTTCGAGTCTCGCGCTGAGATCTCCTATTTGTCGTTCCATCTCTGGATTCCCTGCTGGATTTCCTGCTTGCCTACCTCTTCTTCGCACGTCCCTATCCTCACGATTGGGAGACTGCCTTTCTCTCCTGGGCGACATTATATCTCTTCTATCTCTGTTCAGAAACGAAGGTGTTCCTGCTCTGATACCACTGTGACGCAAGTCGTGAGTATCAGAGTATTTTCTTCCTTTCACCTGAAATACCCGACAAGTTCCAGGCTTTGATACCACTCTGATGCAACCTGCCCTCGATGGCACTGTCACCCACCAGGACCTTCTTTTTCTCCACGGCCCGAAGAGTCGACACTCTTCCGACTCCCTCGGGAGCGCTTTACCCACAGTTTCTTCCGGTGATCCTCCCTTCTTAATATATCGAAGGATCGGTTCTCGCGGCTTCGCAAACTCCGCAACGGGGAATCTGACTCTCGGATTCCGAGGCCCGATACTTCTGGTCAACGTTGACCTGCCTTGGTATATCGGGACCTCGCGCGATCGCGACTCTATGCCATCGAATGCTCAACCTCCGAGGCCCGAAGTGCCGAGATGCCGATGGCTCAGAATATCACGTTCCCGCCCACTCGTCACTCCCGGAATCAGACTTTGAGGCCTCTAAAACCACGAGATCTGATAACCCGATATCACTTGTCACATCATCTAACCCCGGCGTATCTCATGCAAGCATTCCGGGACGTTGCGTTTCGCATCCTCGTGTCCTCACCCTATGAGAAGTAAGAATCTTACATCGCGAACTCCCGACGCATCTGACCCACAAGTCAGGTCGCGATCTCAGTGATTCCCCACGATGATTCAAGTCGTCGATTCTCTTCCTCTTGAAGAGTTTCTCCCCTTTGCCACCTCCGTCCAGTGCAACTGAAAACCAAGGTGCTAATCCTTCGGGGCGTTGTTTCTCTGACTCCTTTTGAGGACTTTTATGAACGCTTCCTGCGTCCAACCTCCAAAGCTTTCCAGGGTTTGAAGCCCTTCTGGACTCTGCACCGTCCCCGTCACCGGACTCCAGCCTCTCTGTTCTCAGACTTGCTTATGAGACCCCAATCCGACCTGCACTCACCTGCACGGCCCAGACAACTCAAAACGACTTCGAGATAAAGAGAAATCAAAGTTCAACTGCTCAGCCTCCTCAACGCACTCTATGCGGAGGTATTCAATTGCACTTGATGCAGGAATCTCCTAGCTTAAGCAGAGAAACAATTTAACTCATTCTCTCAGGCACTCAGCTTCTAGTTCTTCCACATAATCACGTACACAGCATACGAAAGAAGAATATAACCCAAAACAAAGATACAAAGGCATAATACCAACAATACCCAAAGGATAATCACGTCCATGGGATGGGATTCAACTTAGTCCCTCCTGATGGATGAGAATGAGAGTTCTCCTATTGAACCACTTCTACACACTCTATGCGGGCGAATTCAACTGCACTCTATGCAGGAATCTCCTGTTTCAATCGGTGGGATAAGCGAAACTCATTCTCTCCTTTCCCCCAGATTTCTAACCTGCCATGAGATCACATATGCGGCATATATAATAAAAGCATAACAAGAAGCAAGCATACAACAGCATAAGGTTAACAGTATACAGAGAATAATCACAGCCATGAAATTGAATCAAATTCCTCTATTAATTCAATATCTGTACATGGGGATTCTCCACCAGCTCTCTATCTGTTCTTCTTCCTTCTCCTCAATGCTAATGCTCATACCGACTCTAATGCCCCTCTTACAATAATACAAAGGTGGGTGTCTTTATCCCGTTTTCCCTCTCAAAAGCTAAATTGTCAAATCTAAACTTAATGGTCCTATCTACCTGCTCTAAATCTATTCTCTCTGCATTAAATCTAATAAGTGTCTCTGTTGTACAAGGACGAGAGCTTATCTACTCCCGGTCTATTTCAGTATACAAGTACGCCTAAATATGGGGGATTTTATGTAAATGGCGACGCTCATCAAAATGGTCAAAACCGTGATGTTGGCATCACCCTGCGGTCTTTTCCTTTCTCTACATGCAGCCTCGCGTGATGAGGTGCGGATGCTCCTGCATCATACTCCTCGGCTCAAAACGATTTCATGGGCTCCTGTCCATGAGCTCCTGCACAGTGTGTCCATGCTTCTGAATTTTTGCCTCTGTTTCCCAGCTGGCGTCCTCCACTGGGTCATCCTTCCACCTCACCAGGTACTCAAAATATTGCTTCCTCCTGGTCTTCCTGCCTAGTCGCTTGTCCAGTATGCACTCCATCCGGGGTGGCTGTGCAATTGGTAATTGCTTCTGCCACTGAACTACTGGTTCCAAAGTCCTAGTGCCTGCTTCTGCATCTCTGTAAGGGTATAAATCCGATATATTGAAAATCGGAGATATCCCGATACCTTCGGGCAACTCAAGCTCATATGCGTTCTCGTCGAACTTCCTCAGAATTTTGCATGGCCCGATCTTTTTCATCTTGAGCTTGGTATACGTTCCCCTTGGGAACCTTTCTTTCCTTAAGTGCACCAGAACCATGTCCCCAACTTCGAACTGAAGTTGTCGCCTTCTCTGGTCGGCTCTGCGCTTATATTCTTGATTCGATTTCTACAGTCGCTGCTTCACCTCCGTATGAAGTTCTTGCATCGCCTCAGCGAACTCCTCAGCTCTCGCGCTGCTAGTTTCAGTCGGTTCTATCTCCATGAGCTCAGACACTCTTCTCGGCTGAGTTCCATATAAAATCTGGAACGGACTTTTACCTGTACTCCGACTCACAGAATCGTTGTACGCGAATTCTGCCTGTGGTAGGATCTGATCCCAACTAGTGTGATGCTCCATCACCAGGCTCCTTAACAGATCTCCCAATCTTCTGTTGACCACTTCGGTCTGTCCATCTGTCTGTGGATGGTATGCTGAGCTGAATGCCAGATCAGTCCCTATCTTCTTCCATAGCGTCCTCCAGAAGTGACCTATGAACTTCGTATCCCGATCCGAGACTATGCTCCTGGGCAATCCATGCAATCGCACGATCTCCTTGAAAAAAAAATTGGCGATGTGCGTGGCATCGCTGGTCTTATGACACGGAATGAAATGTGCCATTTTCGAGAATCTGTCCACCACAAAAAAGATAGAATCAACTCTGCGCTGAGTTCTCGGTAATCCCAGAACAAAATCCATACTGATGGCCTCCCATGGCCTTTCAGGTATGGGCAATGGCTGATATAACCCGGTGTTCTGCTTCTGGCCCTTTGCATGTTGACATATACGGCACCTGTCAACAAACCTCTTTACATCTACGCGTATACCTTGCCAAAAATACGATTCGCTCAGCTTGGCGAATGTTTTGTCATGCCCAAAATGACCTGCTAAGCCTCCGCTGTGCTTCTCCTTCACCAAATTCTCTCTCATGGAGCAATCTGGGATGCACAATTGATTGTCTTTGAACAACAATCCATTATGTATCAAGAAGTCTATCCACGGACTCCTATCTCTGAGAACTGGGTTCTCAGCTGCCTCGTATGCTTCTCCAAAGTCTGCGTCACCTGCATACATATCCTTCAGGTTCTCAAAACCCAACGTTTTGACCCTGAATTCCTTCAGCAACAAACATTTTCGACTCAAGGCGTCAGCTACCTTGTTTGCAATCCCCAAAATGTGCTTGATCACAAATGTGAAATTCTGCATATACTCCACCCACTTTGCATGCTTCTGGTTCCGCTTCTCCTGCTGACTCACGAATTGTAACGCATGATTATCACTGTAGAGAACAAACTCCTTGGGTATGAGATAATGCCTCCACTTTTTCAATGCTTGAATAATGGCATAGAATTCTTTATCGTATGTGGAGTACTTCAATTTTTCATCATCCAGCTTCTCGTTATAATATGCCACAGGTCTGTCCTCCTGAATCAGCACTCCTCTGACAGCATACCCGCTGGCATCGCACTTCACCTGGAAGGTTTTCTGAAAATCTGGCAGCACCAGAATTGGCTGCTCGGTTATCTTCCGCTTCAATAAATTGAAGCTTCGTTCAGCCTCGGCTGTCCACTGGAAAACTTTATGTTGCTTCCTCATCGTATCCATCATAGCGGCACTAATTCCACTGAAGTTCCGAATAAACTTCCTGTAGAAGCTTGCCAATCCATGAAAGCTCCTTACCTCAAAAACATTTCTCGGCGATGGCCACTTCCTGATCACATCCACCTTCTCAGGATCCATCTTTAATTCATTTGCCGAGATCACAAAACCCAAATAAATTAGCTCTGTCTGCATGAACGAGCATTTTTTTAAATTTATCAGCAGCTTCTCCTGCTGTAGTCTTCTCATCACCGTGGCCAAATGCCTTAAGTGTTCAGCTCTAGTTTTGCTGAAAATTAAAATATCATCCAGATATACCACCACAAATTTGTCAATGAATTCCCGTAGGACTTCATTCATCAGCCGCATAAATGTTCTTGGTGCGTTTGTCAGCCCAAACGGCATGACCAGCCATTCGTACAAACCCTCGTTTGTTTTGAATGCTGTTTTCCACTCATCTCCCTCTCTCATCCGGATCTGATGATATCCGCTTTTGAGATCTATCTTGGAGAAATAATTTTCCCCGCTCAGGCAATCCATCAAGTCGTCCATTCTCGGCAGTGGAAACCTGTACCTGATGGTGATCTTATTAATCGCCCTAGAGTCTGTGCACATTCTCCAGCCTCCACCCTTTTTCGGGCTCAGTACCGTTGGAACGACACACGGACTTAAACTCTCTCTCACTAGTCCCTTGTCCTGCAGATCCTGAACCTGCCTTTTGACTTCCTCGTTCTCCTGAGGTGTCAACCTGTACGCTGCCTTATTTGGTAGACTTTCTCCCGGTATGAGGTCAATGTGGTGACTCACACTCCTCATTGGTGGAAATGAACGAGGTAGTTCATCCACGATGATATCAGCAAACTCTTCCAACAGTTGTTGAATCTCCTCCGGCAAGTCATCCACTCTTGTGCTTGTCAAGACAACCCTTGGCTTCCTGACAACAAAGAACTATGGATCTTCATCCTTCTCCAGCTCTGTGAGAAGCTCTTTCCCACTCATGAGAAGTATTTGGCTATTTGCCTCCGGCTTTACCTCCTGATACTTATCCTTTATCGGAAGCAACTTATGGAGTCTCCCATCCTTCTCCAAGGTGTATGTGTTCATCCTCCCATCATGAACGACATTTCTATCATACTGCCATGGTCTACCCAGCAGTATATGGCATACATCCATGGGAATGACGTCACACAAAATCTCGTCATGATAACTCCCAATTTTAAATTTAACTAAGCACTGTTTAGTGATACTTACCCGGTGTCCTTTTTGTAACCACGAGACCTTATATGGACTTGGGTGCTTAGTCGTCTCCAGCTACAGCTTTTCCACCATCTCAGCTGCAACAAGATTATCAGTGCTCCCGCTGTCAATGATGACCTTGCATTTTCTGTCCTTAGCTGTGCAGGCCATCCTGAACAGTCTGCTCCTCTGCACTGAGCTGTCCACCTCTTTCTCAGGTGTCAAAAGAATCTTATGCATCCCAAGCGATTTTCCGCTGTCTGCATCTTCGCTATCCACGTCACGCCTCTGTGCCTCAGTGACCTAAGCTTTTCCTTCGTCCACCTTTCTCTCTGGACAGTCCACGGCTTTATGACCGTCTTTACCACACGTGAAGCATGTGATAACTCCTCCTCTGCCTCTTCCTCTACCTCGGGTACGCGGAAAGGTATTTGCATCATCGTAATCTCCTTGTTGATCCGGTCGCTGCTTCCTCGGCTCAAAATTTTGCTGCCTCTGCTGTGAGGTTCCACCTCCTTCAGCTTTTCCTTGAGGTCTCCTCCAATCTTCCCTGGGCTTTTGTGTTCTACCCTGGACCACAGCTTTTCCTCTAGGCTGGCTTCTGCCTCTCCCTCGCTGACCCTGCTTACGGCTCAACTTTTCTTCGGCTTTAAGAGCCATCTGGTACGCATCCTCAACCGTGCGGATGGTCAGCATGCTCAGTTCATCCTGAATATCATACCTGAGGCCATTCAGGTATCTTGCCACCTTTTCGTCGTCACTTTCCCGATGACCATCTCGAATGTTGAGCCTGTAGAATTCCTCGGTGTACTCCTTCAGCGTCATCAACTTCTGTCTCAGATTTTGCATGCGCCTGAATAGAGTGATCTGGTAATCCCTCGGAATGAACTTCGCCTTCAACTTGGCGATCATCCGATCCCAGCTTTTGATCTTCTGTTTGCCTTTGGAATGTCTGTTTGCCTGCTTCTCGTCCCACCATAAGGCCACATGTCCTTTCAGCTTCGTGACGACATGCCTTACCTTCTTGTCCTCTTCGATTTCCTCATAATCGAAGTAGGTGTCAAGTGCTTGGATCCAATCCAGCAACTCCTCAGCATTTAGACTTCCCTCATAGATGGGAATGTCCATTTTTGTCTTCGAGCTCATCCTCGAAATGGCTCTTATCAACCTCTCTGTCGAGGCATCTTCTGCGGTGACCTCTTCTTGGTTGTGTCCAGCTTCCTCTTCAATCTCGGGATCGCTAAACTCCCCCGCATCGGCTCCATGCCTTTGGGTGGTCTCCATATCTTCGAGTCTCGCCCTGAGATCTCGTATTTGTCATTCCATCTCTGGATTCCCTGTTGGATTTCCTGCTTGCCTACCTCTTCTTCGTACGCCCTGTCCTCACGATCGGGAGACTGCCTTTCTCTCCTGGGCGGCATTATATCTCTTCTATCTCTATTCAGAAATGAAGTTGTTCCTGCTCTGATACCACTCTGATGCAAGTCGTGAGTATCAGAGTATTTTCTTCCTTTCACCTGAAATACCTGACAATTTCCAGGCTCTGATACCACTCTGACGCAACTTGCCCTCGATGGCACTGTCACCCACCAGGACCTTCTTTTGCTCCACGGCCCGAAGATTCGACACTCTTCTGACTCCCTCGGGAGCGCTTTACCCACAGTTTCTTCTGGTGATCCTCCCGCATTATATCTCTTCTATCTCTGTTCAGAAACGAAGGTGTTCCTGCTCTGATACCACTCTGACGCAAGTCGTGAGCATCAGAGTATTTTCTTCCTTTCACCTGAAATACCCGACAAGTTCCAGGCTCTGATACCACTCTGACGCAACCTGCCCTCGATGGCACTGTCACCCACCAGGACCTTCTTTTGCTCCACGGCCCGAAGAGTCGACACTCTTCCGACTCCCTCGGGAGCGCTTTACCCACAGTTGCTTCCGGTGATCCTCCCTTCTTAATATATCGAAGGATCGGTTCTCGCGGCTTCGCGAACTCCGCGATGGGGAATCTGACTCTCGGATTCCGAGGCCCGATACTTCTGGTCAATGTTGACCCTGCCTTGGTATATCGGGACCTCGCGCGATCGCGACTCTGTGCCATCGAATGCTCAACCTCCGAGGCCCGAAGTGCCGAGATGCCGATGGCTCAGAATATCGCGTTCCCGCCCACTCGTCACTCCCGGAATCAGACTTTGAGGCCTCTAAAACCCCGAGATCCGATAACCCGAGATCACTTGTCACATCATCTAACCCCGGCGTATCTCATGCAAGCATTCCGGGACGTCGCGTTTCGCATCCTCGTGTCCTCACCCTATGAGAAGTAAGAATCTTACATCGCGAACTCCCGACGCATCTGACCCACAAGTCAGGTCGTGATCTCAGTGATTCCCCACGATGATTCAAGTCGTCGATTCTCTTCCTCTTGAATAGTTTCTCCCCTTTTCCACCTCCATCCAGTGCAACTGAAAACCAAGGTGCTAATCCTTCGGGGCGTTGTTTCTCTGACTCCTTTTGAGGACTTTTATGAACGCTTCCTGCTTCCAACCTCCAACGCTTTCCAGGGTTTGAAGTCCTTCCGGACTCTACACCATCCCCGTCACCGGACTCCAGCCTCTATGTTCTCAGACTTGCTTCTGAAACCCCAATCCGACCTGCACTCACCTGCACGGCCCAGACAACTCAAAACGACTTCGAGATAAAGAGAAATCGAAGTTCAACTGCTCAGCCTCCTCACCGCACTCTATGCGGAGGTATTCAACTGCACTTGATGCAGGAATCTCCTAGCTTAAGCAGAGAAACAATTTAACTCATTCTCTCAGGCACTCAGCTTCTAGTTCTTCCACATAATCACGTACACAGCATACGAAAGAAGAATATAACCCGAAACAAAGATACAAAGGCATAATCCCAACAATACCGAAAGGATAATCATGTCCATGGGATGGGATTCAACTTAGTCCCTCCTGATGGATGAGAATAAGAGTTCTCCTATTGAACCACTTCTACACACTCTATGCGGACGAATTCAACTGCACTCTATGAAGGAATCTCCTGTTTCAATCGGTGGGATAAGCGAAACTCATTCTCTCCTTTCCCCCAGATTTCTAACCTGCCATGAGATCACATATGCGGCATATATAATAAAATCATAACAAGAAGCAAGCATACAACATCATAAGGTTAACAGTATACAGAGAATAATCACAACCATGAAATTGAATCAAATTCCTCTATTAATTCAATATCTGTACATGGGGATTCTCCACCAGCTCTCTGTCTATTCTTCTTCCTTCTCCTCAATGCTAATGCTCATACCGACTCTAATGCCCCTCTTACAATAATACAAAGGAGGGTGTCTTTATCCCGTTTTCCCTCTCAAAAGCTAAATTGTCAAATCTAAACTTAATGGTCCTATCTACCTGCACTAAATCTATTCTCTCTGCATTAAATCTAATAAGTGTCTCTGCTAGGGATGATTTTAAGGATGGAAATTTATTTTAAAATGTAGAAACCTTGGCGAATCTTACTAATCCTTTATATGCCAACTATAAATGATTGGCGATATTTTTGTAAAAATATTCAAATTTCTAAAGATTTTATATAGTTTTTATAAAATTTTGGCGATTTTTAAGATAAAATAATTTTATCCTATAGAATTTGGGCGAATCATTTTTAAAATAACGAATCTCGTTTTTGGAAAAACCATGGAAAATTAGCCCATGGGCGAAATTTAGCCCCTAAAATCATCCCTGGTCTCTGCTGTACAAGGACGAGAGCTTATCTACTCCCGGTCTATTTCAGTATACAAGTACGCCTAAATATGGGGGATTTTATGTAAACGGCGGCACTCATCAAAATGGTCAAAACCGTGATGCTGGCGTCACCCTATGGTCTTTTCCTTTCTCTACATGCAGCCTCGCGTGATGAGGTGCGGATGCTCCTGCATCAGTCAGTTAAATAACTTGTCTCTGTAGGGAAAAGATAAGAGAGAAGACATCTAGTGTGTCAGATGCAATTTAGAAGGTCATGATAAGGAGCATTGTCCCCTATTTCATGAATACTTGGCCTCTGGAGATCTGAGCCCTTTGAAACAGGTTACTCTACCTTGGTGTGAGGTATGTAGAAATAGGCATTTCCCTGATGAATGCTATTACATGAAAAAATATGTTCATACACCTACAAATCTTTACTGCACATTTTGTAAATTTGTGGGGCATGATGAGAAGGACTGTAGGGATTATGATCTCTTGCATGAAAGGTCAAGGGATACATATAGTATTCAAGGAGAGATGTAGCAAGAGGGAAATACCACACAGTTTAATTCCCCGAGAAGAGGAAACTTCAACCCTTGTGGTGGATTCATAGGAAGAGGACGAGGAGGAGGAATGGGTCAAGGTCGAGGTCAGATAATTTATTATAATTTCACATAGCCAGGTCACTTGGAAAGGGACTGTCAGAACCCTTGTACCACTTGAAATTACTACAACTCATTTGAACATGTCATATAATATTGTCCTGTGTTGTTAGCCAAAATTTAGGAGAGACGAGGAGGAAACCAACAAGTACAAATAATCTTAGCAGAATGTCGTGGAGTGGATCCCAGAGTCATTGTTGTCACTAGAAGAGGCATTGTTACAGGAGAAGATAGAGTGACCCTAGGAAATACCACAGAAGAATCAAGGGTTAGAAGAACTGCAGAGAAGACACAAGAGTTTGAGCCAAGGAAAGAGAAACAAACATTTGAAGAGGCAAGAAAAGAATTTGGAAGAGATCATGCTTCTTCATCAAAGGATCAACCAGAAGTAAGAGAATGTAGAAATCCTTAGGCATTTGATCAGTCTGCTTCACCCAGAGAAGAAAAATAGGTAAGTAAGCTTATGGAATTCTTATGTACTTGCATTGATATGATAAAGGAGGAAATATCTGTACAAGAAATACAAAATTTGATCAGACAGTATGATATAGGGAAGGTAGATCCCTTACTAAATAGAGTAATACATCAAGTATCCAAAAAGATAAGGACAAATAAGGAACTACACCTAAATTCTCAGATTGGAGACTATGATATAGATTATATGGTCCTCAACTTAGGGTCAGAAGTCAATGTCATGACGAAGTAGACCTGAGAATTGATGGAAAAAACTAAGCTAATTTATTCCCCTATCAGTCTCAGGATGGCTAATCAGTAGGCAATAAGTCCCTTTGGAAGGCTGGAGCATGTCCATGTGGACATCAACGGGGTAAGAACGTTTGTAGACTTCGAAGTAATTGAGATAGTTGATGATATATGTCCTTATCCTACACTGTTAGGAATTTATTGGGCTTTCAATAATTATATTGTTGTTGACTTAAAGAAAAGAAGAATGACATTTGAAGGTGATGGCCTTAGGGTCATTGCACCTATGGATCTTAATGAAGGTCACAGATACACAGAGCCCATCAGAGAAGAAGACCACACATACGATCTAGAAAATATATACAAATTGACAACAAGATAGTAGGATTACATTAATCCTACAACAGATGGGAATTTAAGATGGAAAAGTGACAACACATGTTCATTAGATTCTAAATAAGCAATAGAGAACCAACAGAACAAAATGTATGAATTTTTTGCGCAGATATGTGCTAGATGACTAGAGAAGTTCATTGGATTGACATAGAAGTTAGTAATTTGCCCACATTTGATGGTTTAAATCACTTAGAAACTTTATTATTGGAATTTGAAGAAATTGTACTAGTAAAATAGAGACTATTGGCACTGGATGATGCCTTGAAAGAAACATCGACAAGATGGTGGGGTACACACAAGAGGAACATCTCGAACTGGGTGCAATGTCACACTTTGATGACAATATGATTCTCTGATCAAGTAGAAGGGTGTGAAGTTAGATACACAGGTCAAAGTTGTCCAAAAGACCATGTGAAAAGTTGTGAGGAATCATGGAGCAGCATTCCTCAATAGAAGTGGGTGCATAAATTCATTAACACTTTGGACACAACCCCTATCAACTGGTATCTTCAAGCGGAACTACACTTGAAATGTGTTGCACCACCACAGATTGATACGGTATGACTCAAAACTTTGTAGCTACATTTTTATTTGAAATTCGACACCCTACAGTGGATCAAGCTTTACAGGTTTTAAGAAAGAAAGTATTTGAGGAGGCACCTAAACTCCCTGTTGAGAAACATGAGGATGAATGGACTGTACCTCTTCAAAAATTACATGGTTGTTACAATATCAATGTTGATGAAGAAGACGCTCCTAGGAATGTGAACATCATGGAAACAGAAGCACAAAGAGACATAGAAGGACCATGAGTCAAACTACCTTTCATTGGACAACCAATCAAAATCAAGAAAGTTAATATTGGAACAGAACAAGCACCTAATCTTGCAAATGTTGGAGATTACTGGGATTATGCCACCATTGATAAGATCACAAAATTATTGCATGAATACCAGGAATGTGATTTTTAAGTTGTGGTCAAGATAGGAAGAATGAACAAGGGACCTAACCACTTATCTAGGTTGGAACATGGAGAGGAACCTACTAGTTTGGAGGATACACTACCAGATGCACATTTGTTGGCCATCAGGAAGTTTGATGACCACTTCGTCGATATAGTTCAATTCCTGTCAACATGAATGATACCTCGTGAATATAAAGTAATTCATAAGAAACAATTGGTAGTTCATGCTGCAAAGTTTTCACTTATAGCTAGACAACTATATAAGATGGGACCTGATGAAATATTGAGGATATGTGTTATGGAGGAAGAAAGACCACTAATTCTAGTAGAAGAACATGAAGGCGTCGCAGGATGAAACTATGCAGGAAAAGAAACAACACAGAAGTTTCATAGACCTGGCCTCTGGTGGCCCACTTTACATAAGGATGCTAAGGAATACTGCAAAGCCTATGATGTATGTCAAAGAGTTGGGAAACCCACCAAAAGGGATGAGATGCCTTTAGCCCCTCATCTAACCTTACAAGCATTTCAGAAATGGGCCATTGATTTCATGGGACATGTCAACCCACCAGGGAATTCCATAGGAGCAAGATACATCATCACTGTGACAAAATATTTGACCAGATGGGTAGAAGAAAGAGCAGTTAAGGAATGTAGTGACACTACAACTGCATGATTGATATTTTATTATATCATAACAGGTTTGGATGCTCGAAAATCCTTATGAGTGATCAAGGTTCTCATTTTATTAATAAGAATATAGAATCCTTGACTCAAGAATTCGAAGTTCATCATCAGAAGAACAGTCCATACCACGCATAAGAGAATGGCACAATCTAAGATTTCAATAAGATCTTGGAGACAGCGCTAACAAAGATTTACAGTGTGAACAGAGATGATTTGGATTTGAGAGTACTAGGAGTGTTATGGGCCTATAGAACCACTTGCAAGAAGCTGACAATGCAGACTCCCTTTAAGTTGGTTTATGGTCTTGAAGAAGTTGTCCCTATGGAATATCTGGTTCCTAGTCTAAGAATTGAAACCTTTACAGATATGGATGATACTGGTGTTGTTCGAGAGAGGCTTGCACAGTTGGTAGAATTGGAGGAAGACAGATTTATTGCGGGATTCCATCAACAGGTACAAAAGGAACAAGAGAAGGATTACCATTATAGAAACGTCAAGAAGAAATCATATAAGTAAGGAGATATGGTATTGGTTTATGAAAGAAAATTCATGAAGCATCCAAGGAAGTTCAAAACACATTGTCTTGGGCCTTACGAGGTTTCCTATGTTACAGAAGGAGGAGTTGCGCAGTTAAAAAATTTGAATGGAGAATGAAAGGAAGGTTTGGTGAATGGGAGCTAGTTGAAATTGTACTATGACAACCAGGTGCCTCGCAACTCTCAGTAAAGGAAGAAGGAAAAGGTTCTAGGTACCAAGTGCAGTTGAAACTGGGTACCAGACACAGAAAATACAGTCTACACACATTGGGGAGGAACTGATCGAAAAGCACAAGCTGCGCGGTGCAACCTGAAGTCGAAGTAAAACAAAATATTTAGATCTGCAGTGCCTTAGGACGAGTTACAGGTGAGTGTTGGGGGCCTATTGGCCCTTGGGTATGGATTAAGAAAGAAAGTAAGGAAAAAGGAAAGGAAAATATGAAGTGCAAGCTGCATGGAAGACACATTGACTTTGATTTGGTTGAAATGGTTAAAGAAGAAGAAAAGAAGGATAAAAGTAAGGAAAAGCAAGTCATTGGATGAGAAGATCGAGGAGAACATATTAGAAAGCAAGATGGATCGAGGACAACTCATCAAGCAGAAAAATCCACCAAGGGATGATTTGGAGCACTTCATGAGAAAGATGGAAAGACAGGCTGGAGAAACCGGGAAAACGTGGGTCAAGTGACCTAGGGTTTTAGACACTTAGGGTTTTGGTACTTAGGGTTTTGACACCTAGGTTTCAACCTAAGGATGTCCAAGAGCTATTGTAATGTATAAATAAGAACCTATATTGGAGAAGATGGGTTCATCGTGGTTAGTGAGAGTTCGGTGTGAGTTGTTGTTACTATGGTTGTTATTGTTGATAGAGTGATTATTTTTGTGTGAGAGAGAAGTGATTATTTTTGTGTGAGAGAGAAGTGATGAGTATGAGAGCCTTCTGGTATTGTAAGATCTTTAGTTGAGTGTGAATATCAACCCTGCAGCTGGGTGCACAGGGAAGGGAGAGAAGAAGAGAAGGAGAAAGATATGCAATCTAAGAGCACATATATAACTGTATGATTTCATATAATATCTAGAAACACAATTATGTGGATGTAGCCCTAGGGAGAGGGTGAACCATGTATATTTTGTGTCTCTGTGGTTGATATTGTGTTCTTTTATCTTCTATTATCTTGTTATTGTCTTATTGTGTTAGATCTGAGATATAGTTATGTTAAGTAGGTTTATGCTTGGTAAATAACATCTAGATGATGTGTTGTTATTGTTGGATTACTGAGAGGGGGGTGAATCAGTAATAAATCAATTTAATCCCTTTTAACCATATAATCCAAGTGTTATATCAATGAAGCATTATCATCCAATAACTACAGAGTAAATAAGAAATGAAAAAATGAACAATCATACAAATACACAGTACACCAGTGTTTTATGTGGAAACCCAAATCGAGAGAAAACCATGGAATGATTTTTCTTATATGTCTTGAAGAATTACATTCATTGGAAGAACCAACCTCCTTTGTTTTCCAGCTGCAACTGGAAGGAGGCTCCAACCCCCTAGTTTCTCAGGCTACAACCTGAAGGAAGCTCCAACTCCCCAATTCTCTGGCTACAACCCCCTATGTTCTCCGGATACAACCAGAAGGTGGCTACAACCACTTTTCCTTGCCCCATCCAACCACCCTGAAGTAGAATTAGAATGATGGAACCTCTGTCACACTATCACTGTGAGATATACCGCTGTAAAACTGTACCAATAAATTTGAACCATGCATCAACCATGTATCAACCTGTACCTCAACCTGTAATCAACCTGTACCATAAATAAGTGCATACAACCATGTACCAAGTATGTACCAATCATGTGTGTCAAATACTCATCAACTATGACTCATTAATATGTACCAACATCATCAACTATACACCTCATGTATGTGCCAACTCATCAACTACTTGTCTCAACCATGT
>ML777190.1:296395-330154 GCA_009831015.1 Picea engelmannii
AATATGTACCAACATCATCAACTATACACCTCATGTATGTGCCAACTCATCAACTACTTGTCTCAACCATGTACTCAACATGTACCTCAACCAAAATCCCTCATCAATTTCATCATCCAAATCTGATTTGTATCTTTGTAATAAACATGGTGTATATGATCACATTCCTTCAAACTTTCCTTAACTTTAACAACAAGAGACTAGCATTTTCATCAAACTTTTCTTTAGTTTCACATGCCTAGTTTTGGATTAGTCAACAACCCTAACTTGAAGTAATCATAACTTTGTACCTGTAATGTATAAATCTCTGAAATTGATACACAATGTTCTTCATTTTTTTTTGTGCAATTCCTCCAAGTGTCACTACTTGGAACCTCTCATAAAATAAGTTATAGCAAAACTGGCATACCTTGTTGAATTCTGGCTTATTCTAGAGAGCAGCCTTGTAGAGCATGCCCCGCATGGAATATTTGTTGAAATGATCTAAAAATATTACAATTAATACTAAAGATTGTACTGTAACCAACACATTTTTTTTCACTAAATTTGGATATGTTATGAATAAGTTATGACATTTTTACCCGAAACACCTTTTTTTGACTAGTTTCAGGACTAGCCACAAACCTTATTTTCCAGAAAGTGTAACTCCAAAAATAAAATGACCCACAAGCTTGATTTTTTACAACATATACTTGGATATGTTTTCTCAATGGCATAGAAATTTCACAGTCTGAATCATTACAAAAAAAAAATTATAGTGAAAATGGTGAGATGACCTGTAAATAACATACCTTAGAAAGCGCCATCAAAAGAATTTATCCTTCCTTGCATTCCGACCTTCTTTTCTTCACCTTCCCTCAGAATTTATTCTTATATATCATTGGTTACCTCAGAAACCTATACATATTCAATATTCTCAAGTGTATATTGAATGAGAGAGCCTTGCCTCTTATTTATACTCTCCAAGTAGCTTCCTTAAAAACATCTTCTAGGTCACTTGGCCCCACTTTCCTTATTTTAGGCTTAACACACTTCTAATTTCTCCATTAAATTTATTATTGAAATAATTTATTTTGTATTCACTTTGAATTATAATACACTCATTGCTTCACTTTATTATTTACCTTTTAATATATCTTAAACCACTTTGACTACTTTGATTTTTTGGGGCTTCTAGATGACATATGAGGGTCCCCCAACTTCGTAAGGCCACAACTCTCAAACCGTGAGGAGTTATGTGACTTTCCACATACCACCAGAAATGGCATGACATGTAATATCCATATAGAATAATATTATCTGAAAATATATCATAACTCATACCGTTACCCATCAAACAAACTTGGGTCCATTACCCAAACCTGGGGTCTCCAACTTCTCATGGCCATAACTCTCTAACCGTGAGGGGTTATGTGACGTTACACATACCATAGGAAATGGCATGACAAGAACTATCCATATAGGATAGTTTCCTTGAAAAATTAATTGTCCTTCATCTCATTATTCCACAACTAAGCATGGGTTCTCTTACTGCACAAAGTTTCTTCCCGTGAGGGATTTCACCATAAGGGGACCACTTTGGAGTTCATTCATATTTACTTCTTATCAACCATGACAAAACAATAATGAGTCATATTTACATCAAGAAATATTGGTTCCATTACCAAAACCTTTTTTCTATGGGTCTTTCTTCAAGGGTTGACATCAATGACAACCAACCTTAATCAACAATCTCCCCCTTTGTCATTGATGGAAACACTCTGATGCAATACTGAAATCATATCACTCATGTTCCCCCTAGAAGCATGCCTCTGTCCTCTACATATGATAAATATCTCCCCCTTTGTCATCAATGGAAAATGTATGTTTCCATCCGGGGCTGCTCCCCCTGACTGAATTGTCCTCTTATGGTTCTTCCTCGTGTATATCTAAGACATATAAGATAAGCATTCAAAAAGAATTCCTTTTGGAGTATAAATAACTCTAATTATTTGGCGAAGATATTCAAAGGCTTGTAAATGTGTTGACCTGCACAGAATAGATCTAGCTAAACAATGATACACACATTTGCAGAGAGAATTAGAAAAAAAAGAAGAAGGAGAGATACAACAATCTCCCCACTAGTTGTCTATACAGTGTGTTGTCAACCAGTGGAGTCTCCCCGCCATCCTCAAGTTTGACTCCTGATAGGAAAGGAGTCGGAGCAGAATTGCAGTCTGTCATGTGAAATCTCTCAAAGAGATCTCGTGCATATTTGGCCTGAGACAGTTTGATGCCTGATGCATCCTGACTGATCTCGAGTCCAAGGAAGAAGTGTAGTGGACCCATGTCCTTCATCAAAATCCTCTTGACTGTAGAAATCGTTGAAGTCGAGCTCCCGGTGATCAACAAATCATCGACATACAGAACCAAAAGTAGAAGTGAATCAACCGTCCTGAGCATGTAGATATTCAGGTCTGATTTAGAACGCACAAAGTTCTGTGACAATAGGTAGGAGTCCATCTTGGCATACCATGCCCTCGGAGCCTGCTTGAGGCCATAAAGTGACTTCTTCAGTCGACAAGCCAAAGATGAGTCCTACATAAATCCCTAGGGTTGCTCCATGTATATCTCCTTAGAGAGATAACCGTGAAGAAATGCATTCTTCACGTCCATCTGATGGACTTCCCATCCCTTGGCTGTCGCAATGGAAAGTGCCAATTGTATGGAATCCATATTCGCTACTGGAGTGAATGTCTCATCATAGTCAATACCATGAACTTGCTGAAAGACTTTGGTGACAAGCCTGGCTTTGTATCTGCTAATCTATCCATCCACTGCGCTCTTGGTCCTATAGACCCATCTTCATATGACAATTTCCCTCCCAAAAGGAAGGGAAACTAGATCCCAAGTTTGGTTCTCGAGGAGGTATTTTTACTCCTCTTGCATGGCAGATTCCCAAAAGGGATTTCCAGTAGCCTCGCCATAAGGCTGTGCATCTGAAGACTAAACCAAGAAAATATGCTTGGAAGGCAATGGTTCAGTGGCAGTAAGTGCAATAGGAGGCTCCTCGAAATTAGATTGAGTCCTTCTAGTATTGGTTGGATCATCTACAAGATCCCTTGCATCCTGAAGAGTAGTCTGTGCCCACTTGGGCCCCTGCTCTGGATCTTCAACTGCATATGGATGCTCTAACTCTGCATCTGATTGTACTAACTATAAATATGCATTTGAATCCTTTGAGTCCTTTGAATCAAAACTCTTGTCTAAATAAGAGTCAGCATGTGCATGCTCATCATCTCAGACAGGTGGGAGAGTAAAGGTGTCTACGTGCGGCTGCTGAGGTACATGCGAGACACTTTCCTCGAATTGGACACTACGCTCAATTATGAGCTAGTTCAAAGAAAGATCAATAAGTCGATATCCCTTCACACCATTTGGGTATCCAACAAAAATATACTTAGTGCTCTATAGATCAAGTGCCTTCCTCTTTTCAGAGGGAATCTTGGCCCATGCACATGAACCAAAAATACGAAAGTGGGTCACTTTTGGTTTGAGGCCTCTCCAAGCCTCATAGGGGGTCTTATCCATGATAGATCTATGAGGAGATCTATTTTGGATGTATGTTGCATAGTTAATTTCTTCGGCCCATAGTCTCTGTGGTAGTGAATTTGCATGCAACATGCAAGATGCCATCTCCTTTAGAGATATGTTTTTCCGCTCAACAACTCTGTTTTGTTGTGGAGTATAGGGAACTGTATGTTGCAATTGAATCCCTGCCTCATGGAAAAGATTATGGATCTCATGATTTACAATATCTCCCCCGTTATCAGTTCAAAGGACTTTGATCTTATTTTTGGACCGTGTCTCAACCAAATCTTTGAAATCTTTGAGGTGTTGAAAGACCTCATATTTTTGTCTGAGAAAGTAGATCCAAGTAAAACGTGAAAAATCATCAACAAAAATGAAAACAAACCTTGCTTTGTTGATCGATGGATGCGGAAAAGGACCCATGAGGTCACTATGGATCATATCTAAAGGTGAATAATCTCACTAAGACTTTCCTTTGTCAAATTTCTCTTGAGGGTGTTTTCCGAGAACACATTCCTCACATACTCCCTTGGAGAAATGGATGTCTGGTAGACCATAAAATAATATGTTCTTTCTAAGTTGTTGCATGTATATGAAATTCAAATGTCCAAACCTTTTGTGCCATATCCTACTACTTTCATCAGCATGAGTAAGTAGTAAAGTAGAATCAGGTTCAATGAATTCAGAAAATGTATACAATATAGACTGATGATTTACCTCACCGGTAGGAACCCTGGAGTTGGTTTTCATGTCGTAGATGTCCACAGAATTTGGTGTGAATATGAATTTATTTCCGGTGACGAAATTCATCATCTGATACACAGAGAGAAGGTTGACATAAAGCTTAGGAACATGTAGTACGTTCTTGAAGCTTCCATTGGTGAGTTCAATCCTTCCTTTATCGGTGACTTCGATAGAAGAGTTGTCCCCCATCAAAATAGGAGGACCTTTGCATGCATCCAACAAAGAATATACTTCTTCTAAGGAAGCCATGTGATGTGATGCTCCTGATTCTACAATCTAAGCATCGGGAGAGGAGTTGATGGCAATTAAGGCATGGCTAGAATTGTCTTTCTTGGAATTCAGATCTTCTGGCTTCTTCTTCTTTGCACCCTTGGGGATGCGATCTCCAAGGTTGTTTTGCTGAATTATATGAGACATCAGATCTTTTTTGTTTTTGCATGCATGCGTATTCTGAATGGAATCCTTTCTGACAGTATGTGAATTTCTCTCATTTTCTTCCCTTTTCTCCTTTGGATCCAGAGGCATCGGTGAAGGGTTTTGTGTACCCTTCCTTCTTCGTATGTGCATGAGATTTCTGATTATATTTATCTTTATATTTCTGATATTTTTGGCTGCCATCATGCATAGTGAGTACATGCGCCCCTGGGCCTTTGATTGCACCCATGTTGATGAGATTGGTTTTCTCTTGTGTCAGGGATTCGATAAAGTCCTTAAGAGAAGGCATCTTCCAAGTGGCTCCAGAGGTGAATATGACAATATGGAATGTGGATACGAATACTAATAATTCAGGACCAAGCTTGGAGAGAATGTTGAGAACCATTTGTTTCTCCTCCTTCAATTTATCAACCCCGCAAGCTTTGAGTTGCGACAATAAATTGTTGAATTTTGTAAAGAAATATTGGATATTCTCGAAGATTTTTGGATCTAATGTGAGAATCTCCACCTATAGCATGTGTCCCCCCATCTCATCCTATTTTCCAAATATCCCTTCCAAGATGGTCCAGGATTCATTGGGAGTCTTACAGGAAGATATATGAAAAAGGAGATCGGGGGAAATAAGACTACAAATTGTTTTGAGTGCCTCATCCATGTGATATAAGTACTTGGATTTTTCTATGGATGATGTCGGCTCTATATCTATATTCATGGTTAACCTATAAAATCCTTTGGATCAAATATGTATGGCTATTTTATCCTTCCATGCAAAATAGTTGTAAGGTGTAAGAATGAATTCTTTTAGGAATTCCAGCTTTCCGCTGTCTTCAATCTTTTGTACCTGCAAAAAAATTTGGTGTAGCTTTTGATTAGCAGTCTTTCGGCTCTAATACCATGTAAATGTGTTGTCATGCACATAATAGATCTAGATAAACAATGATATATACATTTTCATAGAGAATTGGAAAAAGAAGAAGAAGGAGATAAAGAATGGAAGGAATTCTCATTAACATGATATACTCTGTATAACTCAATGATTTTGAATTGAGGTGAACCAATTCACCATAGTGGTGGTCTAGAGTGATCTAGACACACACCAATAGTTACGGGAGTGAACTACCACCTATTCTAGTCTGTCGGGCAGTTACAGGAGTGAACTGCCACCTAGTTGAGTTAACTAGTCAACTAGTCTTCAGTTAACTGACTGAACAAAGAGTAGTGAGAATTTAACTCAGGGAATCAAGACTAATGCGCCACTCTAGTGATGATACCAAGGAAAGGTCGAATTATCATGGTGATGATCCCAATGTTGCATGGTGATGATCCCAATGCAACATATAAACTCAACTCAACTAGTCAAACTGAAGTGTCAACTGAAAGAGAATATTCTCCAGGTGGAATATTCTCTCCTAAAATATAGGATACTGGATAATGACTAATTATTACTAATAAAAAAATAAAAATCTTAGGAAAAAGAAATCCTAGGTGTGTGTGAAGTAACTCCAACAAGGCTTCCTATGGAAGTAGTTTTGTAAAGATGTCTACCACTTGTTCTTTTGTGCCCACATACTCAACTCTAATGTTTTTTTCTGCAACTTGTTCCCATAGAAAGTGATACTTGATTGGAATGTGCTTCGTCTTGGAGTGCATCACCGAATTTTTTGATATACTAATGGTGCTTGTATTATCACAATATATTGGAATGGGCTCATCATACTCAACTTGTATATCTGTCAAAGTTTGTTTGATCCAAAGAACCTATGTACAACATGTTGTTGCTGCAATATATTCTGCCTCAGTTTTATATAGAGATAATGATGATTTTTTCTTGCTCATCTATGATACTAAAAATTCACCCAAGTAGAACACTGCTCCACTGGTGCTTCGTTGGTCATCAATACAGCCTACCCAATCTACGTCTGTGTAGGCAATTAGTGATAGATTCTTTCCTTTTGGATACCATAGCCCAAACTCTTTTGTTCCTATGAGATATCTGAAAATCCTCTTCACTGCTAATACATGTGATTCCTTTGGTGCTTCTTGAAATCATGCCAACTATCCAACTGCTTGCATTACATATGGTCTGGATGTTGTCACATACAATAGGATGCCAATCATTGACCTATATTTCCTTTGATCTGTAGACTTTGAATTATCATCTTTGCTCAACTTGCAACTGGTTTGCATGGGAGTGACAACTGGTTTGCAATATTCCATTTTGAACCTCTTTAGAATTTATCTGATATACTTGGTTTGAGAAATAAAAATTCCTTGGTTGCTTTGACATATCTGAAGTCCCAGAAAGAAGGATAGTTCTCCAAGTAGCGACATTTCAAATTCTTTCTGCATATCTTTTGAAAATTTCTGGCTTAACCTGTCATCATCACTACCAAAAATAATATCATCAACATAAAGTTCAATTAAAAATATTAGCTTGAATTACCTTGATGTAGAGGTTGTTGTCTGCACTTCCTTTTCTGAACCCTTCCTACTGTAGATACTTATCTAGTCTGGAGTACCATGCTCTAGAAGCTTGTTTTATACCATACAAGGCCTTCTTTAATTTACACACATAATCTGTGTTCTCTGACAACTGAAATCCTTCTGGTTGTTCAATGTAGACTTATTCTTCAATTTCCCCATTCAGAAAAGATGATTTTACATCCATATGATATACTTTAACATTTTTGGATCATGCATAAGATAAAAGAAAATGGATTACCTCCATTTTGGCAACTGGGGTAAATGTCTCTTCAAAGTCGATTCCTTCAATCTGAGCATATCCTTTACATTCCAATCTAGATTTGTTCCTTGTAACTTGTCCATATTCATTTAATTTATTCCTGAAAACCCACTTTGTGCCGATCACATTCTTATTTTTTTGGTCTTGGAACCAATTCCCAAGTGTCATTTTTCTCTATTTGATCCAATTCTTCATCCATGGCCTTATTCCAAAATTCATCCTTGTTGGCTTCTTCAAAACAGTTTGGTTCAATTGTAGATAAGAGTTCTAGGTGTGTTTGTTTCGATGAACAAATTCTTTTTCTAGTCTCAACTCCTGCATCATTGTTTCCGATAATCTAATCTGAAGGATGATTCTTTTGTACTCATTTACTAGGTGTCTTTGGAGACACTTGTTGAAATTTCTCTTTTGTTTCTATCTGATTCTCTTCATCTTCCTTTTCTACTTCCTTTTCATCTTCTTCTTCTTCTTCGGAAGGTTCTTCCATTGATTCATTTTCTTCTTCTTTGATTATGTTCTGCCTATTTCATTAATTGTTATGTTGATGCTTTCCACAATTTTGTTCAATCTCAAATTGTAACACTTGTATGCTTTCCTTGTACTTGAGTAACCAACAAGTACTCCTTTGTCCACATGAGAGTCAAACTTTCTCATTCTGCCATCTTCTCTTTTGATATAACATTTGCTTCCAAAAACTCTGATGTGCTTCACATTTGCTAGTCTTCCTTTCCATAGCTCGTAGGGAGTTTGGTTAGTGTTGTTTCTGAGCATTACTTTATTTTGAATGTGAACTGTTGTATGCACTGCCTTTTTCCAAAAAATATCTGTCAATTTGTAATCCATTAGCATTGTTTGAGCCATTTCCTATGTAATTATCATCCATTATGATAATGTTCCTTTGTCTCTGAACCAATCTATGAATCCATGCTCTTATCCACTATCATATATCTATCCAAACCTGATAAGTGTTCTTACGAATCCATATCTGTCCATAATGCTAACCCATTTATCATTATACTATCAAACTGTACTTCTGCTAACTGATTGCTCTAAATCTGTCTTCAAAAACTCGGCAAGGTACTCTAAGGATGGTTCTTTGGTCTGTCACAGCTATCGCATAGACTCCCCTTGTCTAATATTCATATTACTTGGGAGTCTCTAAGCCCGATGGCTCAGAACAATTCCTTCCTAGATGTGTATTCATCATCATCTTCATTGGTAGATTCATCATCATCTTCATGGGTAGATTCACTATCTCTCTGAGATCTGACTTCTTTCTTTCTGTCTATGGATTCATCTTTCACTATAATGTTTGAAAGTACAATCTATTGAACCCATTCCTTATTTACTTTCCCTTCCTTTATTTCAATTATTTTCCAAACCTTTTTGTATCTAGCATCTTTCTTTTTCTCTATAGAATTTTCTTCATCTCGTTTTATTGCCAATATTGCGATCTCTGGTACCTAGTCTTTGTTCACCTACTCTTCTTGTTTTCTTATCCATACTTTATTATATCTAATATCAATATTATATTTCATGTAAGTATCAATCATGCTTCTACAATCACTAGTTATGTGTCCATAGTTATGACATTTGTAACACTCAATGTTACGTGCAGCCACATAGGCACTTCTTGCTTGAACATTTATTTTATAATCCCTGCAATATGCAACCTTATGTCCAAAGTTAGTACAATAAAAACAATGACCATAAAATAAATTTGCATACCTTGGAGTGAATGATCTTCTTTGTGGCATAGTCCTTTTGAATTTTTTTCTTGACTGATCATGATCACGATTGAAGCTTCTTTGTGGCTTGAACATGGATGGTCCCCTTGAAGATGTATCTTTAATAGTTTTCTTAGATTATGGTTGACCATGATTTCTTCCTTTGAGTACTTTTGCATAACTCTTTCTATTTTCTTCATTATTCTTTTCTAGCAACCTAGAGTGCTTCTCTTCATTCTCTATAACTGATGTGGATGTTTCTGTCTCTTCAACATTCGTGTTGAGCTTGACGATTTTACTTCTCAATGTGACAACTTCTTCTTCAAGCTTCTCAACCTATTCTTCTTTTTTCATTATCTGAGACTTCATGACTTCTTTTGTTCTTTTTGCTTTTTCAAGATGCATTTTTAATGTGATTATTTCTTCTTCAAGTCCTTTCTCTTCTTGACCAAACTCTGCCTCAAGATGGTTTAGATTGTTAGTTCTTTCCTTAAGATGATCTGTCAATATCTTCTCTCTCATTTCTGCTTCTTCCTTCTGTGTTGTTATGTTGGTTTCCAAACACTGCTTTTGATATTCAAGATTTTCTTCGATCTTTCTGGCTTCTTCTAGCTGAGTTCTTAAGTTTGCGATGACCCATTGGACTTCTTGAAAAATGTGACAACTTTCCTTTTGTTTCGTCAATTCTTTCTTGAGTGAATTGTTTTCTTCTCTTAGTTCATCTAAAGCACTAATCAATTTTTCTTCATAATTGTCTTCCTTTTCAAATATTTTTCCTGTCTCATTTCCTTCATGGCATTCTATTTCAATATGTCCATGTTTTTCATAATTAGCACAAAACAACATAATTCTGGTGATTATGTACTCTTCATCTTTTGAATCTTCTTGACATGGTGAACATAATTCTTCTTGATTTGTTTCTGCATCTTATTTGACATTTTCTGAATCTATGATGGGTGAATAATATATGTCATGTAACTTATCCCAAAGTTCTTTTGCTGATGAAAATTTACCAACCTTTTCTCTTATCGGATTAGGTAATCCTTCCCGGATGAAATCCATTGCTATTTTTTTATTTTTCCTCAATTCCTTCTTGGCTGCAGTCTTTGCCCTTTCTGAACTATCATATCTTGTAACAACTAATAGCCAAATATAATGTCCATGTGTGTGTAAAACTAATTCCATCCTTATGCTCTACATCTCATAATTAAAACCATTCTGACCATTAAACATTAGTAATCCATTCTCAGAATAATCCATGATCTCCTTCCAGTGGTTAAACTGTTTTCTTAAGGAACCAACTCTGATACCAATTGTTGGATTACCAAGAGGGGGGGTGAATCAGTAATAGAGCAATTTAATCCTTTTTAATTGTATAATCCAAGTGTTATATCAATGAAGAATTATCATCCAATAAATGCAGAGTAAATAAGCAATGAACAAATGAACAATCATACACATACACAGTACACCAATGTTTTACGTGGAAACCCAAATCGGGAGAAAACCACAGAATTCTTTTTCTTATATGTCTTGAAGAATTACATTCATTGGAAGAACCAATTTCCTTTTTTTTCCATTTGCAACTGGAAGGAGGCTCCAAACCCATATTTTCTCAGGCTACAACTTGAAGGAAGATCCAACTCCCCAATTCTCTAGCTACAACTAGAAGGAGGCTACAACCCCCTATGTTCTTCGGCTACAACCGGAAGGTGGCTACAATAACCTGTCCTTTCCTCATCCAACAAACCTGAAGTAGAAGTCGACTGATGGAACCACTGTCACACTATCACTATGAGATATACCAATGTAAACTTGTACCAATAAATCTGAACCATGCATCAACCTGTACCTCAACCTGTAATCAACCTATACCATAAAAAAGTGCATCCAACCATGTACCAAGCATGTACCAATCATGTGTGTCAACTACTCATCAACTATGACTCACCAATATGTACCAACATCATCAACTATACACCTCATGTATGTGCCAACTCATCAACTACTTGTCTCAACCATGTACTCAACATGTACCTCAACCAAAATCCCTCATCAATTTCATCATACAAATATGATTTGTATCTCTGTAATATACATGGTTTTGATGATCACATTCCTGCAAACCTTCCTTAACTTTAACAATAAGAGACTAGCATTTTCATCAAACTTTTCTTTAGTCTCACATGCCTAGTTTTGGATTAGTCAACAACCCTAACTTGAAGTAGTCATAACTTTGTACATGTAATGTATAAAGCTCTGAAACTGATACACAATGTTCTTCAATGTGTTTTATGAAATTCATCTAAGTTTCACTACTTTGAACCTCTCATAAAATGAGCTATAGCAAAAATGACATACCTTGTTGAATTCTGGCTTATTCTAGAGAACGAACTTGTAGAGAGTGCCCCACACAAAATATTTGTTGAAACGATATGAAACTATTACAAAACATAATAAAGACTGTACCCTAACCAACACATTTGGTTTCACTAAATTTGGATATGTTATGAATAATTTATGACATTTTTATCTGAAACACCTGTTTTTGACTAGTTTCAGGACTAGCCACAAACCATATTTTCCATGGAGTGTAACTCCAAAAATACAACGACCCACAAGATGAATTTTTTACCATAGATACTTGGATATGTTTTCTAAATGGAATATAAATTTGCATGGTCTGAATCATTACAAAAAAAAAGTTATAGCAAAAATTGTGAGATGACCTGTAAATAACATACCTTAGAAAGCGCCATCAAAATAATTTATCCTTCCTTGCATTTCAACCTTCTTTTCTTCACCTTCCCTCAGAATTTTGGCTTAGATATCCTTGGTTACCTCAAACACCTATAGATATTGAATATTCTCAAGTGTATCTTGAATGAGAGAGCTTTGCCTCTTATTTATACTCTCCAAGTAGCTTCCTTAAAAACATCTTCTAGGTCACTTGGCCCCACTTTCCTTATTTTAGGGTTAACCCACTTCTAATTTCTCCATTAAATTTATTATTGAAATAATTTATTTTGTATTCACTTTGAATTATAATACACTCATTACTTCACTTTATTATTTACCTTTTAAAATCTCTTAAACCACTTTGACTGTTTTGACCTTTTGGGGCTTCTATATGACATATGAGGGTCCTCCAATTTCGTAAGGCCATAACTCTCAAACCATGAGGAGTTATGTGACGTTCCACATACCACTAGAAATGGAATGACATGTAATATCCATATAGAATAGTATTATCTAAAAATATATCATAACTCATACCGTTACCCATCAAACAAACTTGGGTCCATTACCCAAACCTGGGGTCCCCAACTTCTCATGGCCATAACTCTCTAACCGTGAGGGGTTAATGTGATGTTACAAATACCACCGGAAATGGCATGAAAAGCACTATCCATATAGGATAGTTTCCCTAAAAAATTCACAGTCCTTCATCTCATTATTCCACAATTAAGCATGGGTTCTCTTACTCCACAAAGCGTCTTCACGTGAGGGATTTCACCATAAGGGGACTACTTTGGAGTTCATCCATATTTACTTCTTATCAACCATGACAAAACAATAATGAGTCATATTTACATCAAAAAATCTTGGGTCCATTACCCAAACCTTTGTGCTACAAGGCTTTCTTCAAGGGTTGACATCAATGAAAACCAACCTTAATCAACAGTTATTTCTTGGATCCACTTTGTATTTCCTCTCATTGTAGAAACCTGTGTCCTCCAACCCCTTATTTCTACTTCAGGTGAGACTGCATTTGCTTCATAGGTGTTGCTGAAAGGGGAAGTAGTTAGGGCTTGTTGTTGTGCTATTAGAGTTGAACCTTGGGTCTGCCCCTGTGCCAAAAAGTCAACCTTGAGTGGGATTCAAATTGGGAACCATCCTCGAGGACCACTGATAATATTAGAACCTGTATTATTCTTTGAAACTTTAGGCAAGCGATTATGAGAAATCCCTTCCCTCCTCACAATGTGGGAATATTTTTGCAACATATTGTAGAGTCACAGTTAGGGCCCTTACTTGATAGTTTGTTAGGTTACAAAAGAATCAAAGTGAAAGGGGAAAATGTTCACAAAGCCACTTTTCCTAATAATCGTGATACTATGCTTTACAAATGCATCACTTATGGCTTACTTGATGCAAGTATTGCCTTTAAAAGGCCTATACACACAACTTTCAATGAATTGGTCAATCTCCATGCTTATCTTGATGATTTAATCATGTGCGTCAAGGGGCTAATAATTATATCAGAGTTCCAAGTGTTGGGTCCTTTACAAATTACTTTTGTCTTGGACACTAATTCATACATTTTAGGGGAATTACAGAAGCAATTATTTTCCTACAACACTAACAGTCCTCACTTGAAGTATTGCGAGGGGCCAGTGTGAAAAGTTTGAATGTTGATTGGATTTCTGTATACTAGTAGCCTAGCTCTGCTTTTAATTTTGTGCTTTTTTTTCTATGCTTACAGTGCTTTGATTATTCCTTATGAGTTAAGTTTTCTTTCCTTGCTGCGTTCATTTATGTCTTTATTGTTGTTGTTTTAATTTTTGCATTATTACTTCTGTTGTGATTTTTTTTCCTTATCATCTTTTAGTGTTTGGTCAAGACAGGATGTTGGATAAATTATGCCACAGTGACACTCATGCAAAGTATTGTTATCCAATAAAAATCAAGCTTACACAACTGTTATGATGTCTCCTCTGAAGGGCCCTTGAAATTGTTACATATTTCCACTGTTGTCTTACAAAGAATTGGTTATTTCCCGCTTCTTCTTTCCATTTCTTCACCCATTGAGATCTTGAGAGAAATTCTATAAGTTTTCCTCCTTGAAATTTAAGAGCATATTCCAGTTGAATGATTATGCATACGTTGGTAAAAGCCCCTCATAATTAACACTTTTAATCAATTATTCCCAAATCCCTAGTCATGTTTCCATTAAATCTGCTAACTTCCCCTTGTTGCATAATTATTCTGGTTACGTCTTCTAAAATTATTGTTCTTGGTCTGTGAAACCATGAGTTCTGAGATATATATTTGTTGGAAACAAATTTTCCCATGGATTCGCCAGTTTGTTGATGATTAAAATTTTCAATGAAGTTTTTCCCGCAAAGTGTTGCTAAAGCTTATTATTAAAAAAAAAAAAAACTAGATAATACTAGTAGGTGGGACCCCCTTAAACTTTTGGAGATCAGATCTATTCATTTTTTATGTTGTGATGATGTGTGACACAACTTACATGGTTGATGCAATCTTGTTGTTATTGGTTATGATTTGATCTTATGAAGTGTTGATTCCTCATGTTACTACAACCTATGTTATTCATTAATGGCATCGCTATATGTTCTTATCGCACCTACACAACAAACATGTTAGTGAAATTACATGAAGGGAATTTTTTGAGAGAGGCAAAATACTATAACAAATGCAAAGAAAAGGGACCTAATTCTACAATACTACATGCGAACAATTGGAAGGAAATGAGAAACAATTGCAAAGGGGAAGAATAAAAAGCTATCCTAAACTATACCACATGTATCAGAAGACTTAAAGATTATTGTTAAACCCTAGCTAGAAAGTAAATGGATATGAAATTTTGATTGGTTTATATGGTTAATGCGCATATGGTATGAAATGTTGATGGAGCATTTGGCAAGGTAATAGTGTTATTGGTTATGTGAATGGTTGAAGTATATGGGACTTGAATTATGTTATGGCATAAGTCGCGCTATTGGTTTTTAATGTGGTGATGGTTTCGATACATGGTTTTATTAATGGTTAATGAAGAATGTGTTGGCATGTACTGATGAATTAATGCATTCTAGGTGGAGGCAACATGCATTTACTACATGTCACCTTTACTCCTCTTGTTAGCCACCACCCTAGTCAGGCTATTTTTGGATCTTGTTGTTGTGGTTATGCTCTGAAATTTTAGCAAGGAGGAACCGCTCGACCAACTCTCATTTTAAGGAAATTGATTATAGGTATGTCCTTTTTTTTGGCCATTCGTGACTCTTCTCTGGTTATGAAATGATTACTGGCTCAGGTGTATTGGTTTGTGTTTTCCTAAGTGTTACAACTGTGTGAAATTTGGTTCTTGGAATGAAGAGTGGATGGTTCTTCCTGTAATAATTTTGAATTCGTAGAAGTTATTGGTCTTCCTGGGTGATAGCTCTCTGTTATCATTGTTGGTTTAGTTGGAGGGTTTTTTTTAGTCTTGGGTGGATAGATATATTCACGCACTGTCACTAAATCCATTATTTGGCTTTCATGGGTTTAATGGTTGAAGGTTTTCTATGTCACTGTGTTTTGTTCACTTCGGCATTGGTTGATTTCACCAATAAGGGTCAAAAAATGGGTTCTCATGTTCTTACTCATCCTTGTCTTCACCTCCGTGTTGTGGTTATTTGATCGAAGAGAAAGAGGGTTATATCCTATGTGTGTTAAATAACCTTTGTTGGGCCGAACTAGAGCCCTGCCTTTTCAGTTATGTTCCCTGTCATGGATTTGTACCCATTCATGAATGAGTCGTGGTTCTTCCTATATGCACTATGGCCTCAAAGTTTTCACCATTATGAAGAGTGGCTCAACTATCCATGTGTTGGCTATGGAACAAACCTTAGCCCTTGATTCTGAAGATTGATAGAGAAGACTAGCCTAGCTTGTTGGTTTTACGACTTGGTTATGGTTGATTGGTGGTCTAATCGTCGACTAATTTGAGCACATGCTTGACTAGTTTCTCATGTGACAGTTGTTTTGGTTGGTATATAGTCAGTGACTCTGTTATAACAATTGTAAACCCTACATTTACAATTGCACTTTCAAAGCACACAGTCACTCCCCTTATGTTAATAACTCGGTATTTTTAAGGGAGAAGGCCTCTAGCCTGATTCGATTGGATGCAGGGGTATGCATAGTAGCCACATCGTTTTAGGATTGATTGATTTTTTACGACAGTGGTGAATTGATGGTTGATACACAGTCATTGTATTTGCACTAATGATTATTTGGATGATTAGATGGCGTTGGTAGAAATGCTTGATGTTTCTCACGCATGTCGCATTGTGTGTATGGTGTTGTCACAAAATGAAGTACTGGTCATGGTAACTGTGGTTTTCCTTGGGGACGAACGATTATTGAACCAGATGACTGAAGAAACTATATCCTTATGTTTGCTCGATTGTTTAAGACTGAATTTTCACAACATAATTGATCACAGTTGGACTAAATCAAAGTAATATTGTGTTAGGTTGATGACTCGACACAATGAATTTAGTTATTGTTGTGACTGTGTATTTGGTTTTGTAAAATGGATATGTTGCATCGTGTTGTTTTTGGTGGCTACGCACTGGGTATAGTATGGATAGCTTGGGTTTCACAGAGTTTTAATCATGTTTATTTGTTGCAATCGATCATTTATTATGAAGGGCATGTTTTCGATACCTCGTCATGTTGGATGGATGGCCTAGGTCTTTAATCCATGCTGAATTTTTTTTTTATAGTGACAGAATTACATTGCCTGGGCAAATTACCTTGTGCATAACTTGTGTCTAAATGGTGGTTGTTGGTTGTATGTTTAAATATCAATTTGGGTGTTGCAATTTGATCTTGGTTATTTGTTTACTGCCTATATATGCTAACGAATATCATTGAATTTTTTATAGGCCCAATTGCAGTGATAGTGACTTCATTGATAATTTGAAAACATGACTTTTGAGTGTAGTTGTGGATTGAAGAAGTACATGGAAAGTGATCGATTTTGATGGTTAATTGAGTGGAATGGTCACTGTTATAAGTTGGAAAGTATATAAATGAAAGGAATAGGATCCCTTTATAGAATGCATAATGTCTTGTGATGGCACTGTATTGGATATTTGATTTTGTACAGTGAACTAGTTAAGTACCCAGTAATTAGTATTTGGTCATGACGATTGTTGGTTGGTGCATCTATTTTTTGCATAATGCTTTATGGATCAATTAATTAAATTCATCAGCAATAATCATATTTCTTCCCTTCCATGATTTTATTTTCCTCTAATTACAAATCCCATCACCTTCCCATTTCATTTTTTCACTCCCTATTCTAAGATTGATTACAGTCAAGAGAATTTTGGTGCTAAGGCAGTTGAAAGTGGCAGTGTCTTGTGTGTATTACAGTGATGTTTTATAGGTTTTCTTTTCAGTTGATTGATTGTTTTCATTGAGAAGTGGCCATGTCTTTTTCCACCTCATTATATCATGTTTTATATTAATACAAACCCTTCACATATCCCAAAACCCTTTTTCACCCCCCTGCTCATTGATTAACAGTAAAACAATTTGTATGGATTGGATTTCATGAGTCTGATACATTGTTGAGCCAAATATATTTCATATTTTTAAGAGTTGTCATGTATGCTTATTTAAAAGACTATTTTCTAATCGATCACACATGCAACATGAGATTTTTAGTCAAGGTAGTCATGGTCGAGGAAATAGAGGTAGAGGTAGTTGGAACTGAGGCCCGAGAAGGCCCGGGTTCTCAATACATTTTGGCATTGATTCACAAGATCTTGGACAATTGTTTCATGTTAGATTCTTCAATTGGATTGGGCAGGGAATAGTCCAACCTAGTCCTAAAAGGCTTCCTTTCCAAGCCCCGCAAGCCCCTGGTATCCTTGTACCTCCTCATGTCTCATTACAACCCGAGGTCCCTGAAAATGATGGATTGTAGGAGATTGTCCACCTGACAGTCTCCTAACATCATGGCTGGCCCAAGTTGTGCTTTCCTACTCCTCTGCTTGTTAACCCCATTTCCCAAGATACCCCTAACCACTCACTAGTGAAATCCTCCCATGCTAGCAAGAGATTGAAAAATGAGGCCCACCATGCCCTTGATAAAGGAAAATCCACTGTTTCCCTTCCTCACCCTCCAATGCCTCTGACAAATTCATGTCTTCCTGGATGCATTTGAGGGATGATTGCTCCCATGTGATAAATGAGATTAGGCCTAAAGGATCTACACAGTGAAAGACAAATTTAGGATAATCAAGAGGTGACAACAATAATCCAGGAAGGGTTGCATCGTAGACTGGGAAATATAGTTTTTGAGTTTTATTTTATCTATTGTTTTATGATAGTTGACTTCAGGGATCTTTGGAAAACATATTTTATTTTGGATATATGAGTATTATTTTTGAAATAATTTCAAATTTCATGAGCTTAAATTTCCAAAAGTGAATATGTTGATGGGAGACATAAGCATGTGTCTTTTTCTTAACTAATGATTATGGTATGATTGTTATGAACTAATGGGAGCCACAAGGGGTCCCACCTAATAGTTATTATTTATTTATGAACCTTATTATAATTATTACTCTCCCCCCTAACTAATGTTAGTTGAGTCTTTTAATTAACTTAACTAATGAGTTGGTTCAACTATTTCAACCAATTCTAATTTGTTAAAAACAAAAGGAAAGGGAGGAAAAAGAGGAGGATAGAACCTGAAGAATACTAAGGTTTTCTCTTTGAGTTTATGTTGAGATAGTTCAGTTTTCATTCATTCATTTATCCATCACAAGCCTAATTCTCTTTTATGATAGTAGGGTCTTAGTGTAGACAACAATATTCAGGGCTGAATCACATCATTCAGACACTTGTTTTTTCATAGGTGTTGATCTATCTTTGATAGTTTGTGTAGACTTGTCTGTTTGTGAATTAGTTTTCATGACTGACAAAAAATATTGTGCATATTCGAGTGCACAACAATCTATGGAAAGATGATCCATATTTTAGAGTTCAGTTTTGGTTTTCTATTAGAGGTCCTTTTGTATGTTCCATTGGGGATGTCTAAGTTTGACATTGGTCCAAAATTTTTGCATGAGATTTTGTAAAGAAAATGACTCTTTGGTGAATCTGATTGAAATAAAGGATTTCTTTATGTCTCATCTATCTTGATTATAATCTTGGTGACTTTTCTTCTATCTTTACATTTATTTCAGAAATTGATATGTTCAAAAAATTACATAAAAAGTGAAATTCCAACAAGCTTTTTGTTGATAAAAGACTAGCCTAAGAACTTGTAATTAATACTTATGAGTTAGGATGTTACTTTTTTTGGATATAAACATAGGGTGATATTCCCATCTATTTTTCTTTAGCCAAGAAGAATCTGAAAATGCTTGAGTAAGATCATTTCATATATTTTCCTCAACACCCATTATATCATTCTCATGCTTTGTTTTCATCCTTAGTTTGCCAACAGATCATATTCGATCTTTTACCGATTATTTGTATTGTTATGGTGTTAATTATATGTCGAATTACTCTACCAACCTTAATTTGTTTACATAAATGAAATCTATATGAGGAGCTTCCTTCAACCCAATGTTCAAATGACCGTGGGCTTATCCATTTTAAATGTTGTTCATATCCCCTCTTCTTTCAACCTTATTCCTCTATCACGAGACCAATGTTGGAGACAGGTCCTTTGGACTTCGACCTTCTTGCATTTTTTCAGAGTAATAATTCCTGAAGTAAACTTCATCGAAGTACATATGAGTACTCTCTATTGACATATTTTTCATATTCCCTTCTGCTAAGAACCAAGGGCTTAACTCATTTTTTTCATGTAGTCATTGAACTTGGCCCTCAAGTTTCTTTTAAGAACCTTCACATGACCAAGAGATAGGATTGTTATACTTAGGCCAATAGGATCTCTGGCTCTCGGGGTATTCGGGATTATTGGACTTTTCAAACCTTGTATCCTTCCAGAGTAAATTTCGTCGAATTGTATATACCCTATTCACTATATATCAGACGATTGATTTTAATCTTTCATTGAATGAACGATCCTGGCTTTCCCAGAGGCTTCAACAAAATCGATGATCACAACTTAATCAAGAGTTGAGATCTTCGGTCGGTGCTCTTTCAACATAGTGGAGCTTTAACACTTTCCCATTGTGCACTTTAATCTTGAGTTGACGTGTGACCATAGACTTCAAGGGTCTAGATATTATTTCATAGCTTCTGCACTTCGGGACTCTGGGTTACTATAACTCCGAAGTAGTTCAATTCCTTCATAGGTTTACTTACCAAATAAGTCATAAAATGACAGTGATAGCTTATTATCGTTTAACATCTCATGCTTACATTATTCTTCCATTGTTCTTGATCACCGGTTGATAATTCTCCCAAAGTATATCAACGATTAACATTACTTTTTTATTAGTTCTTACTCTATCTTTCCACTACACTTGATATAATGGTCATGAGATATCCTGGAGGATATTAGATAAACGACCAACGTTAGTTTGTGACTTCAGCCTTGAGAGCTTTGGCCATTTTTGTAGGTAGGAGAAGTTGGATATCCCCAGAGGTTGTAGTCCAAGAGTGATGTGGTATGTTGATGTCACCTAGGTTGATGTGGACCAATAGTATGTGTGCCACGTGTCACCCTGATTCATGAATTTCATATTCCTTATGTGCCACATCGACCTTGACACTTGTCACCATCTGATTGGGCCACGAGTCATCTTTGTCTTCTACCACATGTCTCCCTCCTGGATCATGGATTTGCACTTTGTGGATTTGGTACTTCATGGATCTAATATTTTTGCACTTTTATATCAACCTTCGAACATCACCAAAGTATCGAATATATATATACCACCATAGATCTTCAACTGTCTTGATCTGACAACCTTTGTTTATTCTGGAACTTTGGGGTTCAAGATTTCTTGGTTCATCTTAGTTATTTATCTCTGGAGTAGGTCAAGGCCAGAGTTGACCATTATTTTTCTTAGCACGCTCTGATAGTTTTCACTCCAGATGAACAGTTGAAGGGATTTTCTGATCCAACGGTCGACAGGAGTTCATGACTCCGGGGCTTTGACCTTTAGGTAAACATACATGTTTTAGACTTCTTTTCACTGGAGTTAACCACCTAATCCAATGAATCATATTTCTCCCGAGGAGATATTATATTAATGGTATGCATGAGTTTGTTTAATATGAGACTCCAAGATATTGTGGCTTACATTGTCCTTCCACTAAATTTGATCGAATGGTTGAGAATTCATCCAAATCCCCTCCTTGATATAACAGCTGGTGGGATTTCATGACTTCATGACTTCATGAGTTCATGCCTCTGCCTTATATCCAATGTTCTTCGAAGTGGAAAAGTTTCAATGTCTTGAAACTTACGTTATCCTTCCACTTCGATTTAATCAATGGTTTTAATTGATCTGATGGTTGCGATTACTTATGAAATTTGAATGGACGATTAGATTTCCATGATCCTTCACAAGGAATTATTCTGTGTAGGCTCTAGCTTCTGCGTGATCTGACAGTCCAAAAATTTTCAGAGAACTATATCAATGGACAAGATTCTTCCTTGATTATTTTGGAGTTTTACTGTGGGGATTTCAATCTCAATAGTAATTCTACAATGCGCTCTCCCTTCTAAGCTTTCCTTCATCCTTTCCAAAGACATTAACATTGCATTCTTTGATTCTGTGTGTGTATTTTTTGTATAAAATCCCCACTATATCTCGTAATCTTTAGGAACATAGGATCAGTATTGATCCTATTGTGATCAACAATGATCACGAATTTCTTCTGCCCCAATGCAATCTTTATTTTCCTCTCATTATTGTACATGTTTGACTCATGTTTCCATCAATGACAACACATAATCAAGAATTCCAACACCTCTATGGAAAAATGATATGCCCCTACACTTGGTAAACCCTATTTTACCATTTGAAATTTGGGTTATTTTCTTTGTGGGCCGATTTTCGAAGAGAACTAAAAGAATAAGTGTGACTTACATTATCACTGCATTCAGATATTTGACAAAATGGGTGGAAGTAGAACCAATTGGGTCATACACAAAAGAAACAACAACACAATTTATATATGAGAACATAGTAACAAGATTTGGATGCCTCTTAACTGTGATCAGTGATCAGGGAACACATTGTTTTAATGATACAATCCAAATCCTGCTAAAAAATCTCATGGTTGACCAAAGAAAAACAATATCCTATCACCCCTAGGATAATGGGGAAATTGAATCCTTCAATAAAAACCCTCACAAGGGTCTAACAAAAATATGTGGGATCGACAAGGATAGTTGGGATGATAAGGTCCCTATGGTACTATGGGCATATATGAGTACTTATAAAAGGTTGACTAGTCAAACCCCCTTTAAACTTGTATATAGTCAGGAAGTTGTAATTCCCTTACACTTTTGGGTAAACATAGAAAGGGTGGAATATGTTTTAAGGTATGACCTTACCCTAAATATAAAATAATTCTTGTATCAACTCAATAAACTTGAAGAAGAAATACTCCTAGCTTTACATCATCAAGAAGTTCAAAATAAGAAACAAAAATCTTGGCATGATCAACACTTAAGGAAAAAATATATAAAATTAAGAGATTTGGTGATAATGTATGACAGTTAGATAAAAGAGAAACCTTAAAAACTTTAAACTTCTTAGTTAGGCCCATATGTTTTCAAAGATATCTAACCAACCAAATCAATCCAACTAATAACCTTGCAAGGTCACCCATTTCAAAAAGTGATCAATGAGGCCCAATAAAAAAAATACAACACATACCAAGCCATGATACTTTTTGGTCAAAAACACCTTATGGGGAGCCACCAGGTCCCAACTAGGTTGAAAACCACTTGTGGTAGCCTAGGTCAAGTCATATAGAAAAACAAAGAAAATAAAATAAAATAAAATAAACAAAATAACATAAGAAATAAAATAGTTGGTTATGGAGAGTTAGATACAAAACTTTCAAAAGATAGGAACTACTTGAAAAACCATTATCGACCCTGAACCATCAAGAAACACATATTCCTATTGGAAGATTGGTTGTTGTCATTGATGTCAACCCTAGTCATGGGTTTTGGACTGCAAGACTGATGAAGGTATTTGGACATGAAGGAAAATGCACATGCAGATACAACACCCATGGATGGATAGTATACATCATGTTGTTTCTAGTGGTATGTGGCACGTCACGTGGATCATCATGGTTGAGGAGAAATGAATTTTTGAATATGAAAAAGTGAATTGAAGAAGGAAGTAGATGTAGGCCCTGAAGATAATTAAAGAAAATAATTACAAAATAAGAAAGTGTCAGGTCGGCCCTAATATTAAAAGGAAGTGAAATAAATGGTATAAATAAACATAATTATACATTCATTTGATATAAGTTGAATTTCAGAGGAAATAAGATGTAAAATAGGGACGGATTTCAAGGGAGGATGAAGTCTTTTGGTGATGTGTTCTAAGGTATGTTATTTTCAGGTCATCTTACCATTTTTTCTATAAGAAAATTTATAGAACTATTCAGATGGTGAAATCGCTATGGTATTGTGAAGACATATCAAGGTACCTCTAGTAACAAGTTAAGCTCTTGATTCTCTATAATTATGGAGATACACTCTATGGAAGATAGGGTTTGTGACCAGTCCTGAAGCTAGTCAATAAACATGTGTTCCAGGTAAAATAGTCATAACTTCTTCATAAAAAATCCAAATGAAGTGGGACCACTTCCATTGGAAATAGTACAGAATTTAGTTTCTTTTGTGTGAGTTTCAGAATCGGATGTTAAATATTGAGCGTGGGGCATGCTATACAAGTGTGGTCTTCTAAATAGACCAGAATTGAATAAAGTCTACCATTCTTTCTATAACCTCTTTTTGGGGAGGATTCAAGGAGTGAAAATTGGAGGAGTTCCAAAGAATACATGGAGTAATAGTATCTATAGGATTAGAGTACTCCAATAATTGAAGAATTGCAAAAATTGAAGAAGTCGTAGGAAGCATTATCGGGTTCTATGTGATGATTGGTTGATGGTGATGATTTAATGTAAAGTTTTATTATCTCTCATATATTCTTGGGTGGAAGGAAGGGGAAAGGATGGAGAGTTAAAATATCTCTTGATATTGGAGGATTGTATCTTCCTCTTGTATTTTTATCCCTCCCTTTACATTTGGAAGCTGTAGTGATCAGGAGCTCAGGACCAAGTGTCGTAAAAGGGTCAAAAATAAAAGTGCTCAAAACTGGTTTGAATCTAGACGACCGGATAGAGCTCGTCTTCCTGATTCCGGCACTGTGAACGGTTCGGAAAACGGTCTCCGTATGAGGAAGTTATGCCAAAAAGAAGAATTGCCCAATAACATTGAAATTTTTAAATTGTTCAAAAAAATAAAAAATATAAAAACATTATGCAAATGGGTTTTTTTAACCAAAAAAAATTCGTGGGCGCGTTGGCCGCCACGTGGCTTCAATATATATATATATATAGTTTTGATTATAAAACTTTGGCGGGCGGATAATGTTTAAACTCATTTTATTGAACGCGCAAAACAAGAGTAGACAGGATTCGAACTTGGGTTGATGGCATGAAAGCCCCGCGCCCTAACCACTCGGGTTAGCGGTGGTAGTTACAATACAAAGGGTGCAGTTTTATTTTAAACTTGACGCATGTTTGGAGGCGCGTGAAAAGGGGGCCAGCCCCTAAGGACTAGTCCCCGTTGTTCACAGGACCACGAGCCATAACCTTGGCTCTAACCCCTTGGGCGGATTTTATGCGCGCGGTTTGACAGGTGGTCACATTGCATGGTTTAAAACCATTAGATGCCACGGGTTACGAGCAGTTGGCGCGTTTTGGGCGGAGTCCGCCTCTTTTGGGTGTTTTTGCTAATTTTAGTGAGATTAACTCCCGCTACTCCTAATTTAGTGGAGTTTTTGGGGAAAAGAGAAGGAGAGTCAGTTATTGAGATATCTCGGGCTAGAGGAAACCATTATTGACAAAGTTTTGGTCAATTTTGGGTCTCTTCGACCTTCTGGAGCCAATGGAGCAGGTTTCAGAGCCATCTGAGGTCATTTGCAGCTGATTTTACTTCGTGGAAGTTCCAGGAGCCATAAGGGCCAAACCAGTTTGGGAGCTGCATTGGGATTTGTGCAGCCAGTGAATGTGGAACGAAGGTCATTCCTGAAGTTTATCATCATTCTGAATCTATTTCTACAGCTCGTTTTTCCTGTTGAGGCATTCTTCTCATTGTTTAGCTTCAGGGAAGCTTTCAGGGCCACTAGGGCCATTTCAGTGCTTGAGCTGTTTGGAGGCTATGTGCATCCATTTTTGGTGATTCAAAAGCCTAGGTCTRMTATTTTCGACCTTMTGARTCTGATGGMAGAGGTTTCARAACCWWTKGAGGTCATMTTCACCTYKAAATTCTCCATGCAAGATTAAAGGGCCACCAGGGCCATTTGGGGAAAGTACTGTATAAGGTACAATTTCACTGTTTAGTGTTTGGGAAAGAGCATGTTCAGCTAATTCCTATCTTCTGATTCTGTATTTACAGTCAGATTTTTCTTTTGAGACACTCATATTCTTGTATTAACATTTGTAGCATTTTTAATACAAGAGGACAAGCCTAGTTTGGGAGGTTTGGTCCAGCAGATGTAGCCTGAAGTGGGTGAACTGCTTTATCATCTTGGTTGCTGTGATTTTGATGTGTTATTGTTGCATTTGATACTGTTGTGTATTAGTTTATAACACATATTTAATCTTGTAAAAGAACATTCCTCACACATGCACTATGACAAGAAGAACTAAGAAGCTTACACATAAACAAGTTGCACATTTTTAAGCCATGTGTATGTCAAAGACTTCTAAGTGTTTACTTCACTATTTCTTTAGGCAGAGCTGGTAGAGGGTCAGGTAGCCTCTGAAACTCATCCTCTCTTTAGAGGTGACATGTCCGGTGAATGCCCCTATAGTCTATCTCTGTATAAGAAATAAGAATTTTTCACAATTTCAGAGGTCACATTGGAGTGTATAACTCACATTTGAAATTATGGAAAATGGATACCTTGCACCCTTAAACAAGTACAATCCATTTTCAGATCATGTAGCTACCTTTGGAAGTCATTACTTCCCTTGAACAATAACTATTGATTATTTCTCATATATTGTGCATGGTGTATTGGTGTAGCTCTTATACTATTGTTCATTTCTCATTGGATATAATTGAATGGTTTAATTATAAGTTTAAAAAGGTTTTAAATTGTACTTGATACTAATTCACCCCCCTCTCAGTATCAACAATTGGTATCAGAGTGGGTTACCTTCAGTACAGTTTAACCACTAGAAGGAAGATCCTATGCAGAAATGTAAGGAAACCTTCCAAATGGGATTCCACCATTTGATGGAAGAAATTTTGAACACTGGAAAAATAGAATGGAAACTTACTTGAAATATCTTGGGGAAGATGTTTGGATCTCAGTTGCTTCAGGATACAATGCTTTGAAGAAACCAAACACTGCAGCTCAAAAGGAAGCAAAAAGGAACAAAAAACTAGCAATAGATACCATCCTGGATGGATTGACAGATTCAGTGAAATCCAAGGTGGGATAATGTGCATCAGCAAAAGATCTTTGGGACAATCTACAAGAACTTTATGCAAGGGAAGAAGAAGAAGAAGAAGAAGAAGAAGAAGTTGAAGAAGATTACAACATCTTAGATTTCAAAGAAGAAAATAGAGGTCAGATCTTTTGCTTTAATTGTGAAGGAGTAGGTCATGTTGAATTTGAATGTCCTCATCCAAGGATTGAAATAAATGACACTGAAGAAGGAAATTCCAATGAAGAAGAAGAAAATCATGAAGAAAAAATTATTCAACAAGAAGATGAGAATCTTAAAAAATTGAAGCATGTTGAGATTGAAAATAGCAAGCTCAAAGACACACAAAGAAAACTAAGAAGTGAATTGGTTAGTTTTGAAAAGACGGTTGTAAGATTAAAGAAACAATTAGAAGACTTTCAAAAACTAAGAGAAGAAACCATTTCCTTGAAAACTTTACTCGAAGAAGAAAGAAGAATAGCAGAAGTAAAGAAGGTCCAAATGATAAAGAAAGAAGAAGATTGTGAGAAACTTGAACAAGAAGTTGTCTCATTGAGGAAGATCTTAAGAAACTCTCAAGTGCCAAAAGAATTAGCACATCTTGGATGCATGGGTGAAACTTCATACAAAAAAGATGCAAATACCAACAAGGTTGAAGAAAGAGCTACACAGACAGTTGATGAGAAGTGGGCCAGGATACCAAAAAGAAGGAATGATTACAAAAGAGATGAATTTCCAAGAAGACCTCCTACCTTCAGGAATCAAAGAAGCTTCAATCAGTATGAAGGAAACTACAGAAGAGTATATCATGAACCCAGATGGACTACATCACAAAGAAGGTCACTTAGTCCCAGGTATCAAAATTTCTTTCTTGTTCATTGTTATACTTGCAAAATTTTTGGACATAAGACAATTAATTACAGAATCAATGAAAGGAACAAATACACAAGAAACATGAATGGTGTAAGAAAAGGATATGGAAATAATCTTAGATTTGTCAACAAAAGTTATAATTCATTTTACCCATTGATGGAAAAAAATATTGTATGCTACAAATGCAATTATCTTGCTCACAAAGCACGAGATTGCAGATATATGAATGAAGATCTCCCTATGCCAACCACAGTAGGGAGAAGGAAAGAGATTCCAAACAATGAAGATTGTCGAATAGCATTAACCGCTGAACAATGTAAAGAAGAACATGAATGGTACATAGACATTGGATGTTCTTCACAGATGACCAGAGATCAAGACAAATTCATCAGCTTGAAGAGAAAGGATGGGAATGTTGCATTTGGAGATGACTCATCTGCCAAAATACTTGGAGAAGGTGTAGTAGAGCTTGGAAGAAAAAAATGTAAAAGCAAAGAATGTTCTATTGGTTGAAGACTTGAATCATAATCTACTCAGTGTTAGTAAAATGTTTGATCAAGGATACACTCTTACATTTGACTCCCGAAAATGTAAAATCAGAGAAAATAACTCAAGAAGATTGGTTGCAACTGCAACAAGAATACCAAACAACATATACATCCTAGACATGAAGAAGAGAGAGAATACAGAAGCCACACAAAAGGATTCCAAGGAAGAAAAAGTCCCAAAGACCAAAAATAAGGATGAAGTATTATTGAGTGCCACATGTTTAGGGGGAGCAGCCCCAAAGAAGAAGGTTACCTTTTCCCATTAAACTCAGGGGGAGAAGCCATACACTTTTCCATTGATGTCAAAGGGGGAGATAAATTGGGATCATGATGATAGGGGGAGATTGAGTGTTTCCATCAATGACAAAGGGGGAGATTGTTGGAAGATTGGTTGTTGTCATTGATCTCAACCCTAGTCATGGGTTTTGGATTGCAAGATTGATGAAGGTATTTGGACAAGAAGGAACATGCACATGTAGATACAACACCCATGGATGGATAGTATACATCATGTTGTTTCCAATGGTATGTGGCATGTCATGTGGATCCTCATGGTTGAGGAGAAATGAATTTTTGAAGATGACAAAGTGAATTGAAGAAGGAAGTACATGTAGGCCCTGAAGATAATTAAAGAAAAGAATTACAAAATAAGAAAGTGTCAGGTCGACCCTAATGTTAAAAGGAAGTGACATAAATGGTATAAATAAACATCACTATACATTCATTTTATATAAGTTGAATTTAAGAGGAAATAAGAAGTAAAAGAAGGCCAAATTTCAAGGGAGGATGAAGTCTTTTGGTGATGTGTTCTAAGGTATGTTATTTTCAAGTCATCTTACCATTTTTTCTATAAATTGTTTTATAGAACTATTCAGATGGTGAAATCACTATGGTATTGATAAGACATATCAAGGTACCTCTGGCAAAAATTTCAACTCTTGATTCTCTATAATTATGGAGATACACTTCGTGGAAGATAGGGTTTGTGACCAATCCTGAAGCTAGTCAATAAATAGGTGTTCCGAGTAAAACAGTCATAACTTCTTCATACAGAATCCAAATGAAGTGGGCCACTTCCATTGGAAATATTACGGACTGTAGTTTCATTTGTGCGAGTTTTATAATTGTATGTTAAATATTGAGCGTGGGGCATGCTGTACAAGTTGGGTCTTCTGAATAGACTAAAATTGAATAAAGTGTACCACTCTTTCTATAACCTCTTTTTGGGGAGGATTCAAGGAGTGAAAATTGGAGGAATTTCAAAGAATACATTGAGTAATATTATCTATAGGATCAGAGTACTCCAAGAATTGACGAATTGTAGAAATTCAATAAGTCTCAGGAAGCATTATCAGGTTCTATGTGATGATTGGTTGATGGTGATGATTTAATGTAAAGTTTTATTATCTCTCATATATTATTGGGTGGAAGGAAGGGGAAAGGATGGAGAGTTTAAATCTCTCTTGATATTGGAGGATTGTATCTTCCTCTTGGAGGTTTATCCCTCCCTTTACATGTGGAAGTTGTAGCTACCTTTGGAAGTCATTACTTCCCTTGAACAATAACTATTGTTTATTTCTCATATATTGTGCATGGTGTATTGTGGTGTATTGTTGTAGCTCTTATACTATTGTTCATTTCTCATTGGATATAATTGAATGGTTTAAGTATAAGTTGAAAAAGGTTTTAAATTGTACTTGATACTGATTCACCCCCCTCTCAGTATCAACAATTCCAATATAATGCATCAAATATGAAGAGAGGACAGAGTCCCTAGTCATGATGAAGAATATATCGAGAAGATAAACAAAAGTATAAATAAATTGCAACCCCAAAGCAGGGCCTTGAACATCTTTTGAATAAACGAGCAAGAGAATCAATAGAGTGTGAATCTCTAAGTCAAGTGGGCACAAAAATCCCAAATCAAGAGAGCGTGGATTCCCTAAATCAAGCAAGCATGATCATCGAAAATCCAATCAAGATAATACATATTATTACAAAAAAAAAAACATAAGTAAAGTCAACAAAGGAAAGGAAGTCAACCTGGTCATTCAATTCAACCGAAGATCTTGGATCGACTAGATGGACCAACTTGACCAAATCACACAAATCAATCAGGAAAAAAAAAATCGACCAAGTCAGAAGATCTAGTCAAGAAAACAAACCAACCTAGTTGGGAGCATTGACCAACATAAACACTTTGACACAATTAAATCGCGATGTGACGTGCTTGAATACCAATGTTTCATCGACACGTATGTCCTCTCACACAAACAAGCAATTAACCCATTCATAAATAATGACACATGCGAACCTCAAATATTGATGCCCAAATTTAATTCTCCCTTTACCTTCCCACCTATAAAAATTGAGGAATCATATGACTTCACCACTTTTTTTCACTCCAGAGCATATGAGCACACAAACCCACAAAATTGCAATCGATAAATTGACCTCCGTACTTTTGAAATCAACATCCCCACCTGACCAAGAAAAATGTGCAAACATGTCCATAATGAGAGGACAAGTGCATGACACTTTGGTGGAGTCAAGAACCAAACAAAATTTCAATAGAGCCACAATGAATGAGCTTGAAATTTGAATGCATAATATTTTATAGGATCACATGGAATAAATTGACTAGAAAAAAAACTAGAAAAACTTCATGACATGGGGCATGGAGGCCAACATTTGGAAAGAAGAAATCAAGTTATTTGGAAAATAGGGCATTCAACATTACCTAGGAGCCCCAGAGATAACAATTCTCAGGGGTTGGAAGGAAGAAGCAATGAAATATATAATCAATTGGTTTCGTGGTGGTAACCTCTATCTTGAATACCCAAATGGAATCATAGAGGGTATAATACATAGAATCAGAGGGTTTCCGTAGAAGAGGATTCTAGTGCCCAAAACCCCTAATTATGTCAATTGGACACAATATCTTATAGGGGGGACTTCTATAAATAATTTCAAAGACCGTCTCATTAAAAAAATTATAGAACTTTGGGCCAAGTGGGCATGTATTGTTGCATCATTTTACTCCATCGTTGCAGTTTAGGAATTATATTTGAAGTTAACAATGTTGGAACCTATCAGTTGAATCCTATAAAATGGGGAAATGTTCAACTAGGAAGAAAATCTTCCAAGTATCATAATAAATAATTGTGAGGAGTGCCAAGAGCATGGTCGAGCAATAATATTTCCTTCTCTCTTTATCTATATCTCTATGAGTCAGTTCAATCGAGTCAAGGAAGAAACATTCAAAGAAAAAAACATACCATCCATGGAAAATTATAATATTTTCACACCTAGGGCAACGGGCTCATTGAAATATCTTCCAGCAGATGAAATGTTTAAAACATGGGTCATCAATATCAAGAATGCATCTCATATATGGAGGGTCAAGAAGGTAGTTCATCGAGCATTACTAGAAACATATCATATTCAATTGAGTATTGGCACCACCAAAGTATGGTGCAGAGTATAGTCATCACAAACACCATATTACTTAGACTACTAGCCAAGAAGAATGAAAATATTCATCGACATATCAATCCTCAACCAAAGTTTGAAGAAGGTCTCACCTTGTTGATGCATGCAGTTATGGGAGACATCCTCCATCTTACAAACCTGTGAGATGTGGAACATAGCAGCTATGTGAAGTCTTTCTCTTAGCTTACAAACCTGAGAAAAATCCCCTATGAAGGGTTTGTGGTTCCTGCCTAGGAAAAAGTCGGGAACGTAAAGATGGCCTCCTCCATGATGTGAGTGAGAAGAAATTCAGATGATTATCCGATGTAAAAGTGATCTTTTGAGTTAGGAAATACCTATGAATGAGCACAAGGTGAATGTGGGAAATCCCAAAAGTGTTGGGCACATCATCATGTGAACAGAAATGAAGATGATGTGATGGTCTCCTCTGAGCAATAGAGTTGACGAGAATACTTCAGATGATTCTCATGTTGGTGGCAGTGGGAAATAATATTTGTAGAGTGGATGTGCCTGTGGACGAGCACAGGTGAACGTGTGAGGACCTGGTTCAATGTGTAATGCAGTGAATAGAGTCATGTCATCCCTATGGATGTGCCCCTGGTGGATGAGCACTAGTGGGTGTATCAGATCCTTTTCTATATATTATTCAAGATTCATACCTACCTATAACCCTAGTTATTATGTAAAGGGTACAGGTCATCCCCACCTTAATGTGTTTAATAATAAATGTAAAAGATAATTAATATTAATATTAATATTAATTATAATAATAATAATAATAATAAATTATATAGTGACTTAGAGAGGTTGACCCTATTGAGACTATAGATTCCTTTGTTGAGTGGTCAAGTCTAATATAAGTAAGAGATGATTCTCCATTGTGGAATCATATCTTCCTTGTGAGTTTGGAAATTTCAGAAAAGACTTCTACTTGGAAAAGTGGCGCACCTCTCTTGGGCACTAGGGTTTCTAGGGCTTAAGCACCCTCTTGTGTGCTAATTCATTCTCAGTGGTGAAAGGTATTTCTATTGAAGAATATAGCAAAGGATTTCACTGGGTTTTTCTGCCTTGTTTGAGAAGGGTTTCCCAGGATATATCTTGTGTTCTTGTGCATGGTGTTTCTTCTTGTGATCTTGATTGCTGCAACATTCTTATTTATGGTTAAGACATGATGAAATTAAATGAACTACATTCTTAACCTATATTATGAAAATTTAACATGGTGTCAGAGCATAGGTCTTGAAAGAACCCATTGCACAAGCATCTTATCATGCCAAGAAAAATGAAAAATGTCACTATTGTCGTACAAGAAAATTAGGGATTTTTATTGAAGAGGAATTTTAGCCCAAAATCCATCTAGAAAAGTGAGCCCTAGCCCAAGGAACTCTTTGGCATGTTCAACGCACCTTTTTAGTGAATAGAACTCCCAGAAAGTGAAACCTTAGTTTTCACCAGTACCAGAAAACCAGAAGTATCAGAAGTACCTGAAGTACCTGAAAACCAGAAGTACCAGAAAATGAGAAGCACCAGTCCATAAATCTGTTGGTCAAGTTTGAGGGAGAAAAATTTGGAATTTTAGAAATCTTACTATACCAACATACTCACCTTATCTCAATTCATTTATCCCCCGGATCATCATTTAAATTTTTGAAGTTTGAAAAATTAGGGTTTCCTTATAAAACCCTAAGTTGCAGCTGTAGTTTCAAAATAAGTTGCAGTTGCAGTTGTAGTTTCAGTACCAGTTGTATTCACCCGTGAAGTTCTTATTAGTTGGTAATTATTACCGCTGCTACCATATGTCACATACCCACTACCTCAATCAAATTTTTTGTTGATTTCTGTTGAATCAGAGCCCCCGAATTACCTATAGAGGCCTAGCACAAGCTAGCTCTTTCTCTCTCTCTGTTCCCATGTGATCGCGGGTCATGATCATAGTTCAAATAATAGTGGTGCCTCTTTGTATGTCATGCCTTGGTGCCACAAAATTTTTGAATCGTTCGACTCTACAACAGCCGAACCCCGACAGGGCTAGCGACCAACCAATAGGGACGAATCCCAATAGGGATAGAGAACAACCAATGAGAACAGGCCCCGTCACATGGTTAAGGGTTAAGTGGAGTACAGGTGGCAGAGGGGGAAATATGACACGGTAGTCGAAAGGATAGGAGGGGAGCCCCACTTCACACACCACACTATTCCATAC